>JBAMJV010001276.1:0-237500 GCA_037951105.1 Echinarachnius parma | reverse complement strand
AACTAGCTCTAAGCCCAGAGTTGGGGAAATCATGAATTAAAACAAGTACAAAAAAAAAAAATTCTTTTGTTCAAAATTGTGATTACGCGTGTGTTTGAAGACACTAGTACGCATCGTACATCCTTCTTCTGCAGTCCCATGAACACATTACATGTACATGTGCATGGTGATGAGTTTTTCAAGTACGTAATTTTTCTGAAAATTTGTTTTTTCTGAACTTGGTGGAATGGACTACTAAAACTATATCGCCTTTCATTTATAAGAATATTATTTGTGGGTGTTGGTTCCCTTTAAACTTGACCATTTGTATGTTTTACTACCATTCAAGCATCATGGATGTATTCTAACATTACTAAACTTTTGTTTGACCAAAACTATCTAGGCCTTAGTGGCCTACTATCTAAAGTTCTTTTTTGGGGCCATAATTCAACTTGATTGCCTCTTTGAAAAAATAAATTAACAAATAATTCAGTAATTATTTAGGTTTTTAGCTAATTAGAATAGAATTTGGGAATTTTGAAATTGTAATTAACATAACATTTTTAGAATATTAATGAAAAGTGATTGTTTACTGACACTCATTTGTAAACCATAATATTACCATGGCAACCATGCCTTGTAATGACTTTTCAAAAATTCTACTAAATGAGGAATCGTAATAAATGCTCAGTGTTGCACAATTCCAAGATCTTGTCAAACTTATTTTATACAAACAATAATATAAAAAACCTAATTTTTATGGACATTCTGAAACATAAACAACCATCTTGGATGTGAAGGTATTGCGCTACTGGTACGGATATTGTTAATTGTTGTCATGAATATCAAATATTTTGGTTAAGAACATTCCAACCATTCTAGGTCAAAAAATCAACACTTTACTCTATATTCATTCGTGAATTTGGTAATATTTATGCTCAAAGTTCTGGTACATCATTTACACACAAAAATTAGCAGCAAAATCATACAAAAACATATAAAACCTGAACATTGAATCATGGTCTGACAACATCAAATAATTTTCAGGCATGAATGATGTAATTTATACATAATTCTACGGTTAGTTACGTTACATTTATAGCATATTTTCATATCATATTAAACACCACCATCTATTCATTTCAAGTCACAATCATGTTACAACATGTTCACCTACCCTAGGTCTATATTATACAAAAAAAGATGAACACAATTCAAATAATATTTGTGTCGCCATGGCAACTTTTATAGTCGGTTAGTAACGTTACAAAAAAAGGACATGGAAAAAAAGATGAGTCCTTGCAACGTTCTCGCCAGGCCGTTTTCGCGTGGCGGTGCCGCCACGCGTAAATTTATTCTTCAAACTTGCGCCACCCGAAAATTTTGATGAGATAATACCGCCATGTGTAAAATCAATAAATTCATGACAATTTCCCCATATTTGCAGACACCATTTTCATAATTCCTATTTGATTATTTGTCTCCACAAATACAACAAATATTATTGCCAAATAAAGGCGCATCCTCGCTCTTAAATCGCTTCGAGGAGAAGAGGAAATCTCCGATATAATTTTAGAAACACGCACCGTACACCCAACCCTCGCCCGGTCGTCTGTCCGGGCGGCCGTCCGCGGCAGCCAGCACAGGCAGTTGGACCACTGCTGCGCTTCATCCGATCGAATCTCATAAAGCGGTCTGCAAAAATGCAGTGTTTCGCGCTCAAATTCATCTTTTTATACGGCAATAAAATGACAAGTATCGATACTTTGCTGGATTTATGAAACAATATTTACGGAAATATAGTTACAGAATATTCAGTATTACCTCAGTTTTTAGCAAAATATTACTTTTTCCGAAGTAAAACATTCACTCAAGCGCTTGTTACGCGAGCGTGAATTTCAGTAAGCGATTGAACAATAGCAGAAAATCAGATTGTTTGCGATCATTTCCAATTTCTGGGCAGCGATATCATATAACGTGTAGTGTAGTCTACGCGGGCCCGTTCACAAATTGGCAACAAAAGTGTGCTAGGTTCAGTTCATCTGGTCCGTCGTCCGAGCGAGTTAGAAAATTATATCGAGATTATCAGTGCATTTTTGTGCCGTTTTGCAGGTAATTGTTCTCGTATTTGTTTTAAAAGCCTTGCAAACATGTAAGTAAAATAATAGATAGTCTAGAATAGGTGCGATCGTAATAATCTTGCATTTTCGTTCCTTTTCGGCACTTTTTAAGAGTGCAACTTACAAGGCAGTTGGCGCACTAGCTAGCTACCTCTCTCGCAGCGCGGGGCCTGCCGAAACTCTGGCAGACCTTCTAGTGTGTGTTCCGTAGGTTTTTTTTTCGATGCACATGTTCAATTTGCGTCGATCAATTTGTCAAACAAGTCGATAATTTTGCTAAAAATAACCACTCATACGGTAAAATATGTACTTTTACACTAACATTGGGCAATTTTCTAAATTTTTTTTTTCATTTCCGATGTTGCAAATTTCACATTGAAAAGTCGAGCAACGGGAAATTGGGCGATATCTGATGACTCCCGGCCCTACTCCTAACCCTGCGGCGCGGCATCCCGTGCTTGAATAGCAGCAATACATGCGCCACGGGTAATTTTTCCGACATATATGTTTGTGGTTTTGCGCCACGGGTAAATTTTTTCCTGGCAAAAACGCCGAGTCCTTGTGAAAAATTTTTCTCGTAAACAGGAGTCATCTGAAATAAATTGTTATCATTACACCATTGACAGTGACTTGGCAAATGGTCTAATGTATCAAATATTGAAATATGTATTTTGGGTTTTAGTAGAAACAACAAAAACCTGGTTAGTAACGTTACGGTTAGTAACGTTACGGTTAGTAACGTTACAGTTTGTCCGATTTCAAATTCATAGAGGAGACACTGGTTGGTGTAATATGAAGGTTTTACAGTATCCAAAAGAAAAAAATGAAAACAAAATTACACTTTTCTTTAAAATCCTATAAAACCGTGTTTAAAGCATGTGTAGTCCCACATGTGCCATTTCATGTATAGTTCTGTATCTCGGCAACGAGGACACGATAGTGTGATTTAAATGCAGGAAATTAAAGCCTTCTCTATTTCATTGTGATTCCTGAGATAATATTGAAAAAGAACCAGGATTTGAGAAAAATCAAATAGAATATTGGGTTGAATGTCCCTCTAATCATGGAATTGCGCATAAATACATGAAACACAACATTTGTTTAGTGTGTGTTAGATTAGTGTATGAACTTGATCCACTAGAAGACTAGTTTGATAATATACCAGTAAGGCAGGACAAGTAAGCATTCCTGCTTCCAGCTCAGATTTATTTACACTGTATCCTAATGATGCAGTCCTTCCATATGGAATGAGTAGGCCTATAAATACACTATGACCTCGCACAGAAAATACCTAAGTGGGCCAAGCAATGATAGTGGATGCTATAGCTAGTATGGGGCAGTGTGGCAGGAATGTTTGGCAGCTCATCTTCACTACGCAGCATGACATTGAGAGCTGTTCTAACCCATTGATGAAGAGCTCGAGTCACCTAGGGCTACGCACATGTATAAATTAGTCATTACAGATAAATTGCAGGACAATGCCTTTATAAACAAAAATCCTCTTTGACTTATCAATAAGGGAGTTCGTAGTTACAAACTGCGCATGCGCCAATTTCTGAGACTTCACTGAAAATTCACTGTACCAGAAACACCGCTATTGCCCCTTGTCACAATAACCTTCGTGCAATTATTGTCACATTTGAAACGTGTTTTCACGGGAAATTTGGCTCGAAGTCATAAATGTTTTTCTGAATTAATCATAATGGACATCTCATATACATAAATTTATTTTTTCTATTTATTTTCGGATTTTAACAAAAATGCCAACGTTCGTATCGAGGCATTTATTGAAATCGAAAAGGCCCCATACGTAGATTTGTGTGTACTGTTTTCTTTTAAGTGTTGAAAATGGGCAAAGATGTGATTTTTATTCTAGGGCAAGTCCAAGGTAATGTCAACCTAGCTGTTGAAATTTCATCTTGATTTACTGATGACATGTTTCACATCATATTGAACCCCATGAGTTGAAGTTTTGAATTCCATAAAAAGAAATGAAAATTTATGTAAATTTATGCAAATTTTAAGGGCCTCATTTGCATAAATGTGAAATAGAGCGTTACGTATGAGACAATTATAAAAATTCATAAAAAATCAAAGGGAATGATATGATATTTTATTCATATGGGCAGGTTCAAGCTAATGTCCCCCTTGATGGTGAAAATTCATCTTCATTTTAGCATATCAAGTTTGGATCATTTAAAAGCTAATAGTCTGAAGTTCAGATTTTTAGTGTGGAAATTTGCATAATCTGCATATTTAATGAGTAGGGGCATTAGTGTGACGTACGGGACATTACATTTTTATTTCTAATATTTATTTAATCAATGAAGCATTACTTTCATATATGGAGACTAGTAAAACTAATTACTAACAAAAGTTGACCAAATGTTTAAGTTTCAAAATTAATTGATAAATGCTAATTAGAGCGTGTCCAAAATGCTATGTCCCGTACGTCACAAAAATTAGCACATTTTAAAATATTTCAGTATGAAACAGTTGATTTTTTTCTTTCATATTCTGAGAAGTTCTAATTTATCATACTCCTGACCTGCTTGCCAAGTTTGATGAAAAAAAAAATTTTGTTTTAATTTTATTAGCTAATTAAGAAATGTGACGTACGGGACAAAAGTGTGACGTACGGGACATTTTCAGTGTTAAAGCAATGGCAAGGCAGGTTAAAATTATTTGTTTGTGTTTTAACCGCTGATCATCAGAAGAATACATGCTTAGATGCTCTCCAGAAGTTCAGAATAGATAGGTCTTACCTTCAGGAGCCATCTCTAAAAAGAATTCATGTTTTCCATTTCGTCTTCGTGATATAGCTTTATTTTCATGAAAATGTCTTGAGGGGTAAATTTGAAATATCTTAATAAAATTTAATCAATGAAGCATTACTTTCATATATATGGAGACTAGTAAAACTAATTACTAACAAAAGTTGACCAAATGTTTAAGTTTCAAAATTAATTGATAAATGCTAATTAGAGCGTGTCCAAAATGCTATGTCCCGTACGTCACAAAAATTAGCACATTTTAAAATATTTCAGTATGAAACAGTTGATTTTTTTCTTTCATATTCTGAAAATTCATGAAAATGTCTTGAGGGGGAAATTTGAAATATCTTAATAAAATTACCTTTAATTTAATTAATTATCTGAAATACTAAACAATCAATTTGAGTAGGGAAATTGCATGTGAATGAAGGAGAGACAGTGGTACACCAATACCTTCCAAACAGGTTCAAAAACTGTAAGAAAGTGCTAAAAAGGCACAAAATATTATCACTTATTCTTCTGAACAGTCCCATATATAGGATTTCATGTAAGTTGCCCCATTTTTGATGATTCTGTTTAATTTACTCATAAATTTATCTCTTTTTTGGCAAATTTAAAAGTAATTTACATCAGAAGAATGTAACCTACACATATTGATGCCAGATAAAATAGTTTTTGTTAATTATTAATTAGGAATTAATTAGCTTAATTAATTCACATTTTTGTTAAGTCTTATCGTAATTTTTTGTAGAAGTATTTTTTATTTTTATTTCAGCAGAATATTAGATTTATACAATAAGAACAATTATATTGCAAAATAAAATGAAAGATTATGAAATTAAAATAGAAAAATGACATAGGGTCATTCCCTGTCAAATCACCCAAAATTTTGGAAATTTTTCATCGTACCCCCTTTAAATTTGCTGAAATTTGGTAAGAATGAAGATTCAGGCTTATACATCCCAAATTCCAAGATTTAGTTGTTTCGTCCAAACGGTTTTCATGCTACAGCGCATTCTTATGTTGTGTTTTTGTCCAAAATGAGTGATTCTAACTGTTTTCAAATGACTATTTCTCGGTTACTAAACGTCCAAAGTGGGTTTAAGTGGTATCATTTGAAAGAGTATTTAATCATGAATCTAGATATAGTAATGATTTTTTCGATGGAGGGGTATAACACCCAATAGCATATTGACATTTACTTTGAACCTTAATTTGACAATGTGGATCAAATATATTTTGGCTGAAATACATCAGAAATTGTTCCCTTGGATGTCATTAATAATATAAAAAGAATTGGAGATATATTATTTTTTGTTTTATTTCTATCAGCAATTTTACTTTTTATAAAATTCTTAATGTAGTCCCACAAGCAAATCCATGTGTTGGATTCACATATCTCAAGAGCTTTTATGTTATCTTCACTATCTGACTATTTTGACCATTAAACTTCATACTCTGACAGTGAAATTGCACATATTGGGAGCACATTAAATGTAGAATGTCATGGTCATAATTTGATGAAATAATTTCATGTATTTTCCAATAATTTTTACCAATTTCCCCCAAAAATATTTCAGAATTTGAAGGAAAAACAGCTTACTAGTCAGTTAAGCTCCAACAGAGACTCATTATGTTATGTCAATCAAAGTTCTATTCATTCCAACAGCTGGGAAATTTGTAAAGACCATATTCATGGTAACCCTGTGCCACCAGATCCTTTTCAGTACTAGCAATGTAAATCCCCTGCTTAGTGACACAGTCAAACAAAAGATCTTTTGTCACTCCAGTGGAAGGTTTTTCTATTGATATTCAAAATGTTCTAGCCAAAAAGTTTAAAGGGATAGTTGAGTATTGGTCAAACTTAACTTTAGTAACCAAAACCTGCACGATTACGATACAAACTAATAGTTATAACTTCACCATGCTCGAAAAGTATACACAATTACAAACGACAAAGTAAAACCCCTGTTATCATTCAAAAAGAGCCGTTACAACTCGAAGTGTCAAATTAACTCGGCGCGAAGCACTAGCGTTGTAGGTCCTAATACGGGACTGTATAGTGCAGTGTGCGGTAATACGGGACTGTAGTGCAGTCACTGTGTGCGGTAATACTATACAGTAGTACGTGTATATTATGTATCGCAACCATAATAGAAGAACATGACTCCAACACTGCCGTTGACGCAACTCGCAAGCCCCATTCGCATTCGTTCGCCTTTCGTTCACAGTCGCGCTAACACACGGAGAGACTGGTCCATGAGGCGCATATATCACTGATTTTTTGCGGAATGGAAGGAAAAATCATAATCTTAATCCACCCGGTAGTTGGATCACATATTGGAGAGTAAATTGCTGGTAAGTACCGTATCATATGTATAGTTTTAAGCACAATTAGCGTGCACACAAATATTTGGTTTCAGTTTTTTATTAGGAGAACATAGAACGCTAGTGCCTCGCACTAGCGGTTCTAAAAAGTGATACCCGGGCGTCAACCACTTTTATATGATATTTTGAAAGCAAATTTCACAACAATTAGAGCATTTGAATGGAAATTATTATTATTTCCCATGTTTTTTTCGATGATCTTTCATATGGAATTGAAATCAACCAAATCCGTTACAATCGATGTTGGGGGGGCACTTTGGAAATTACCAAAACTCAACTTGGCCTTTAAGGTAAACAAATTAATCTGTGTGTGGGACTATGTGTAGAATCTGATAAAACAATCTTTTAAAGATAAAAATGAAATGAAAAATAATATATCTCCAATTTTTTCATATTTTGTATAAAACATCTTGAAGTACAAGTTATTGCACTTTAGACCTCTCCTACATGAAAAATAATACTTTGTCTACATGTAGATTGATAATTAAATGCTCTTTCAAATGTTACCACATTCAACAAAAATTTCCCAGTGGTAATCGAGCAAGGGCCACTTGAAATTTGCTAGCCACGCCCAGTTTGGCCAAAACATGGAAGAAAGGATGTGCTGTTGCGCTAAATCCGTCAGGCAGATCAGGCTAAAATTTGAAATTTGGGCTTTTAAAACCTCAATTACCCTAATTACCAAATTTGAGAGAATTTGAAGAGGGTGCGATGAAATCCATTGGGTGATTTGACATGGAATGACCCCATCTAGTTTTAGTGTGGAAAAAATGTCCTGTACGTCACATGTCCCGTACGTCACGCGCATACCTATTATCTTTCATTAATTATTGTGGGAAAAAAAGTTGTGAATGAATGAATTTTTTTGTAGTGTGTACTTGAATGTTTACTGAATGCAATATTACAAATTAGTTACTATTAGCCCTGTGGATTCAGAGCATTTTCATGATACATAATTTTCCAAAAAAGTCAATATTTCTCTGGTCCCGTACGTCACGCTGCATATTAATTAGCATAATTAAATATTAATGAGCGATTTAAATTATTTTGTTTGCATTTTATGGCCCGGTCAGATATTAACGGATATCGGAAACGTATGCCCAACGAATAGACAATTTGCGAAATTAAATTATCCGGTGATGAGAGTCGTCTCCATTGATTCATGTACAAAACATAGAACAACGTACATCACCGGACAAGGAACGGACAAGAAACGTATAGAACGGATGGAAAATTTAGCTCTCCGTTTGACATCCGTTTGCGCAATCTGTTGATATGTGACCGACACATTAGGAAGGGACTGCAAGAAGCTTTCCAAAGCACCAAAAAGATTCCAAATCATAGCTTCTTCCTCTTAGTAATAAGCAATTAAAAGCTGTGAATGTCCCGTACGTCACAAGTCAAATAGCTTGGACCTGCCCATATATAGACATGACCACACAATCATCCGTATAAATGTCACATAAACATTAAGTCATGACCTAATTAATTATGCAAATTAGGTCATGTCTTAGCATGAAATGTCCCATACGTAACAAAATGAGGAACTTTTTTCATTTTTTTCAAATAATTGAATAGTTATTCTAGTGCAACTTTGGGAAGTTCTAATTTATGCATGTTAAAAGTAAAATACTATATAATAAGCTGGGAAATTTTCATTAGACCTTTGTTTTAAAAGAAAATTAGAATTTATAGAAAGTGTTACGTATGGGACAATGTGTTACGTATGGGACATAATTCACATACAAAGTCAATGTAGCTGCTGGGAGCCTTTGTGGCAGATAGGCAAATATTTATTTTGGAGTGATATTGTCATGATATATCAATGTTAATGAGTATAGAGAAAGTAATTAGGTCCATAAACTTTTGTTTAGAAGTGGAGCCAATTAAGTATTAAACAATATTTTAGGCTCGGCAGCCATTTTTAAAGATAATTAGCTAATTTGCATATTCATGAATTAGAGGAAGATGTATTTTGTATTCAGAAATGTAGTGTGAAATGTTCCAACATTTCATTTAAGGTGTTTGGGGCAAATTAAGCCATTTCTGCTTCTCAGTATCACTTGAGCAAAGCCCTGAAATCCAAGATGGCTGCCCCTAATTTGCATATTTATGAATATTACTGTTAAACAGTAGCTTACAAACACACACAATGTATTAATTTGATTTAATCATGTCCTAGTATACATTATGCAGGGAATAATTTTCCTGGTATCGCATCACAATTTGCTATGCATTTTTGCATGACTGCTATACAAAATATCTTTTGTGTAGCAGTTTTCTTCCATAGTGTACAGAATTTCATTTGAAATATCTATCCATCGGCTGAAATTGCTAATCAAATTTTGAGAGGAAAATTATTCCCTGTTATGTAAGATTTGTTAACTTACTTTGACTACAAAACATTATACAAAGCATATGATTTGCATAATTTAGATATTTACCTAATTTGCATTCCCCAAATTCCTGTACAACTGTGTAGATTCTGATCTAGGAATGCCAAATTAATGAGTGATACCTCTTTTATAGGGTTTAAAGGGATGACAAAACCATTTCTGATACGTATTTACACCAATCACCATGGCAACTCGTTATTTTTACCAAATACCCTCAATTCGCCTTAAATATTGATTTCCCTACATGAAACGAATGGGGACAAAATGTCCCATACGTAACACGTCTTTACCAAAATTAGTTTGAGCCTGCAAGAAAAGCGTTCTTCGTAATGAAATGAAACTTTGCCTTAATAAACCCGAGTAATGTACCCTCTACCACACTGAATTACAACTTGTCTTCTAAATTACTTTCACAGAGTTTTCAACTTAAATATTATTTATAAAAAACCTCATTTCTTCTGGTCCCATACGTAACGCCATACATTTCATCTAATAAAATATTATTGCAAAGGTCAAAGGTCACCATCTTTACCATGGTTATTCTTCTCATCTTAGATACCAGTAATGGAGATGGTAAAAGAATAAAATCAAAGTCCCTCTTCATTATTTTTTAGGGGGTGAAAGTCTCACGCGCGTTATCTTGGACTTGCCCAAGTGTGGAGCCCTGCGTAACACGTCTTTACATATATTAATTAGAGCCTGCAAGAAAAGCGTTCTTCGGAATGAAATGAAACTTTGCCTCAATAAACTTGAGTACATGTACTGGAGGACCCTCTACCACACTGAACTACAACTTGTCCTCTTAATTACTTTCAGAGGGTTTTCAACATTATTTATAAAAAATTTCTTCTGGTCCCATACGTAACGCGATACATTTTATTTAATAAAATATCATTGTAAAGGTCAAAGGTCACCATCTTTACCAAGGTTATGCTCCTCATAGACGGAGATGGTAAAACAATAAAATCAAAGTCCCTCTACATTATTTTTTAGGGGGTGAAAATCTCTGAAATGTCCCGTACGTAACGCGTGCGTTATCTATTCTTGGACTTGCCCATACATGTACGCTAAATATGTAAATATTAACAGATGTGATTGAATTCGAGTAATATAATCAACAGATCATTGAAGGCATTTTGTTGTTCTTTTGTTATATTTTTAAAACAAACCACATTAATATAAATTTATATTAACTACTTGTGTATATCAGGGCTCCATTACTTTGTCTTTTTTCATGCTGTTACCAAGGGCGTCAACAGCTGCTAAAAAGTGGGGGGGGGGGGGGGGACATTGCGAGGGAGCGGAGCGACCGAGGGGGGGAGGGTGTGGGAGGGAGATTTTTCATTATTAGACCTGAAATTGTGCAATCTGGTGCATACCCAAGACCTAATTTTTTATTGATACGCAATTGTGTATACATGTCATGAATTGACCTCCGTCACCACATGATCGGTCGATCTGAATTTTTTTAAATTTCATATAACGAAACAACAAATATGAAATTTCCATTCACTCATCGCATGTTAATTGTCACTGTCAACGTCATTCTCCTCGTCAACCTCAAAGTCAAAGGCAGAAATTAAGAACATAAACCACAATGTCTCACGCCTCGTCATGGGCGTAGCTGCATATTTTTTCCAAGGGGTCTGGCGTCTTTTGCCCGAATATCGGGTGGGGGCGTGATCATGCAAATTTCATTCAAAATAATGCAATCTGGTGCATACTTTGGAAGGGCAATAACGGTTCCACCGCCATTATTGTGAGATGTATCGTTCAGACATTCGAGATTCGAGATTGATTTCAATGAATCAGCCATGTATAATCATAGATGCATTATGTAATACATGTATATGAAAAAGTGGGGGGGGGACAAACGACACTATATCCCCCCCCCCCCCCCCACTTTCAAAAGTGGGGGGGGGGGGGGACATGTCCCCCCCCCCCTGCCTGTTGATGCCCATGGCTGTTACAACTTAATACAAGTGTTAGTGTTAATACAATAGGGTGTTTTAGTATAATAATTGTAGCTTTAGCATTTTGCAGTATATAATAATATAGCAACTGGGCAAAAATCGAAAGCCATTGTGGGAGGACGGCGGTGCCTACATGTAGACAGTGCCAGAAATATATTGGGATAGGACACATGGATGATGTGATGACTGCACTCTTGGCATTGGTTAGGCAAACTCATTGACATTGGTAGATCGAGCCAGAGCTCACATCTACAAAGTAAATGGTTCACTCAGGTGAACCATTTACACGCAATATATGCTAATCCGCTGGAGATAACAATACCGGCCATTCGTACACTGTTGCGTTCAATGGTTGAACGCTGTGTTTTAGGACGCATCGGTAAGAAAAACGGACGGGAAATAATCATTTTATTTATACATTTTGCAGTCTTCAAAACAACAAAGTCGGTAATTATTATCAAAGTATATGAATTGTGGATCACATAAACGAAGTTAGTTTGCATTTGCTGGTAAATTGAGGGAGAAATCAGCCGACAAAAAAAATTTGTTTCCGTTGGATAGTGCAGCGGGCGGAAGAACCGCACAACGCTATTGTAATTAACCTATGTGTGCCAGAGCTAGGCCCTAGGGCAACATGTAATTGTGCATGTTGTTCATCAAATTGTCCCCAATTTAGTTGAAATGATCTGGTTCTCATACATGACCTCATGACTACTCACCTCTCTCAATGGAAGTTTTGCTTTGTAGATAAGGTTGGAGCCATCTCTGGTGAACGTCTTGTGAGGAACATCCTTTAGAGTGAAAACAATGTCTGCAGGAGTTTTCTTTGGGCCTTGATCCCCCTCTTTTGGAAAGGTGATTTTGGTTCCTTCTTTCCATCCTGGTTTTACATTGATTTCCAGAATTTTTTCCTCAGTCCTTGTTGTTCTGCGGTCTGCATTCATAACTCTGCGAGATATTTTCATCTTCTTTGTGCATCCTTTGAAGATATCCTCAAGAGTTACTCTGAGGTCATGATGAACGGCGGGATCTTGTCGCTTGCGATGACTGCTACTTCTTGTCTGCATCTGTGGCATGCCACCAAATCCACCAAACCCAAAGTCTTCATCAATGTCCATGGGTTCTGTCTGCTGGCCTTGCCCTTGTTGAAAGAAGTGAGTGTTTTGTTGACCCCCTGCACCTCCAATGTTGAAGAACATATCAAATGGATTGTTTCCTCCAAAGAAACTTGTGAAGGTTGCGTTGGGATCTCCATGGTATGACCAATGGAATGACTCTCCTCGTTCCCCTTTTGGTGCTCCGGTTCCTCCTTTCAGTCCCTCCTCTCCATACTTGTCATAAATGTCTCGTTTCTTCTTGTCACTTAGGACCTCGTATGCTTCAGCTACTTCCTTAAACTTATCTTCTGCTTCTTTTGTTTTGTTTTTATCCGGATGGAATTTGAGGGCCATCTTCCTGTATCCTTTCTTAATTTCATCGTCAGAAGCATCCTTATTAACGCCTAAAACCTTGTAGTAATCCTTCCCCATGTTGGGTCTGGTTGTCTGATGAGACTGATCTGACAGGGACTAGAAAAGTTTGATAATTGATTTAAAAAAAAGTCTAGTGGAGTCTATCACATGCGTTAATCAATTGGATACCCAATCAATATTGTAGCTGTAACTTAACTATGTACAATATTCACAATGCGTGCATGCATGCAGCGCAGACTGTCCACTCTTGCACTGCACCGTTCAGCTCATCATCACAGAGAGCCGAGTCTAGTCACGTCAGAGACTGTGTTAATCCGTCAGAGACTCGACGATCATCTTTGCTATCCGTACGAGTATGAGTAATCTTCGCAAATTGCAATGTTCACAATCAAGTTCAAGTACCACCTAACCCAAATTTGAAAGCCTTCTTCACGATCACCAGGCCGACATTATAAATCACAGTTCAGTTCCAGCAATGCGTGCTTAACGGAATTTATACGGTAGATGTTTAAACCTGGACACAATGTTTTGTTGTGACAAGTTTTGTGTACAATTAATTGAGCGCGCGCGCGGGAACCGTGTTGTGTTTACGGGAATGTTCCCGCAAGTTCGAGAACGTTCGCACGCGCGCCATCCATGCGATATGCACGATCGCATTATAATGCATTTTTTAATCCATGGTGTGAATGGGGCAACGCGTTTACGATTTATTTTGTATAACCAGGGATATGGGAGTTTACTCCCATATAACCCTGGTATAACTTGTTATCATTATATTGCTATATTTCGGTAAAATGAAACGTCTTAGATTTTGGTACGGCATTAGTGCACTCTGTCTTTGGGCCCTGGTACGCCATCTCAAAGCTCACAGACTAACAATTCAGAAATTACCCCCTCTAGGGCATCCATGCATCCCAACCTCAACCCAATGATTTTTAAATTTGATGATTTGTGATGATCTCTCTATTGAATATTGTCTTACATCAACTTAATAATCTCTTGTGTTTTTTTCTTTATTTTAGCACTCTTCAAAATAAAAATGCACATACAAATTACCTAATATAATTCAATTGAATTACTTTTCTTTTTTTATTGATCCCATCCGTATAATTACATTAAATCTTTTAGCCTCATTTCACTAATTGCAATCCTATCAACTTTTTTTTACCAATGATTAATTGCACTGTATAATTGGCCCAGTGCAATTTTGGTAAGCAATAAATTGTCTCAATTTTTACTTGATGTAAGACAAATATATTAATACGTTATTATTGTTTACATGATATTCTGATTTATTTAATTATCGTTATTGTTGCATTTACTGTACATAACTTAATAACTTAATTCCAGATTTGAAGACGTCTCAGATTGACATGTTTGTTCTTCACTGGGTACATAACTTAAATAATAACTTAATTCCAGATTTGAAGACGTCTCATATTGACATGTTTGTTCTTCACTTGGTACATAACTTAAATAATAATTTAATTCCAGATTTGAAGACGTCTTAGATTGATATGTTTGTTCTTCACTTCACTTGGTTAGTTTAGACATATTTTACATTTATGGTACTTAATATAATTACATTTTGGTCTTGCATTATTAAATACGTTTACACTTGATGTAAGACAAATATATTAATACGTTATTATTGTTAACATGCTATTCTGATTGATTCAATTATCGTTATAGTTGCATGTACTGTACATAACTTAATAACTTAATTCCAGTTTGAAGTCGTCTCAGATTGATATGTTTGTTCTTCACTTGGTTAGTTTAGACATGTTTTACATCTGGTACTTAAATATAATTACATTTTGGTCTTGCATTATTAAATACGTTTATACTTTTTAATTGCTCAATGATACAGATGTTAGCCTCTTTAAAGTTTATCTCTCATTAATAACTGGTAATATATATCATTGTTTTGCATTGTAATAGTACTATTATTATGTTTTAAGGGCTGGTCCCATTGTATGTCATTATATTATTTATAGTAATTGTTTATTGATAATAAGTAATTTTACCATCAATGTAATATCTTGGTTGTAATTTATTTTCTAGCATTGTTTAATTTGTTATGCTTATTAGTAATTTTTTTAATTTTTTTTAGTTCAATTATTTGGAATTCATATTTGTCTGTATTATACGGAGGATGTGGCTTAGGCTAGTATTGTTGATTTTTGCAATATTGTTATCTTAAATATGTAATTTGTTCTCCAGGTACATGTATGTGCAATATAAATGTTTTCTTATGTTTTCTTGACAGTTACTTGTGAGGCCTCGCATGTCTCCGGGCAATAGTAAAGAATTTTACTTTTGTGAGCCCTGGCCCACTTGTATAACTGTCCCTTTTCTCCCTTTCCTTCACTTTCTTTATTGACTGTTTGTATTTTGTATACTCTGTATTTGTTTGAATTTTGGCCGAATAAATAATAATAATAATAATAATAATAAACATCACATAAAAAAAGATGGTTCGGAAAGTTGAGGTGCTTTTTAAATGAAAACAGCCCTGAAACTTAACAGCGTATATATGTTTTACTATACCATTCAATTAGCATTATATAACTTAAAGGGACAGTCCTAGCTCTTTTACAAAACGTCTGAACAGTTTCTAGTTGACGGATGGGGATGAATGAAACACACACAAAAAAAATCAGATCGAACAGCCCTATAATTTGGATTCTACGAATGAAAAACGAATGCGTCCCTCCATCAGATTATATCGGTCAATAAAAGAGTTTAACTGATTTAGCATAATATTACAACTATATTGTACTTATTCTTGTAAAGGTATTGTGAAGCCGACATTTGTAAAGGTCACGGACAAAAATCTCAAAAATGAAGAATATGTAATTACATGTAGTCAGTTTGGTTACAGTCCGTTATTCCGAAGGTTCGTTATTCCGAAGGTTCAGTTATTCCGAAGGTTCGTTATTCCGAAGGTTCGTTATTCCGAAGGTTCGTTATTCCGAAGGTTCGTTATTCCGAAGGTTCGTTATTCCGAAGGTTCGTTATTCCGAAGGTTCGTTATTCCGAAGGTTCGTTGATCCGAAAATAAAATCGGGTTCGTTATTCCGAAGGTTCGTTATTTCGAAGGTTCGTTATTCCGAAGGTTCGTTATTCCGAAGGTTCGTTGATCCGAAAATAAAATTGGGTTCGTTATTCCGAAGGTTCGTTATTCCGAAGGTTCGTTATTCCGAAGGTTCGTTGATCCGAAAATAAAATCGGGTTCGTTATTCCGAAAATTAAATCGGGCTTGTTATAATACTATAGTTTGTGTTTTGTTTATTTAATTTACAGCCTGCATTAAGCATACCCCTCCCCCTTTCCCTCCCTTGGCCAGACCAATCAAACATTTAAGTTTATTTTATCTCTTTATATGAAATTATAGCATTATAACAAACCAAATTTCATTTTCGGATTAACGAACCCGATTTCATTTTAGGAATAGCGAACCTTCGGAATAACGAACCCTCGGAATAACGGACCTTCGGAATAACGAACCTTCGGAATAACGAACCCGATTTCATTTTAGGAATAGCGAACCTTCGGAATAACGAACCTTCGGAATAACGAACCTTCGGAATAACGAACCTTCGGAATAACGAACCGCACCCGTCAGTTTAAGCGAGGTTTGGTTATTTTGCCTAGTGTGCGGTCATGCTATTCTTATTTGTCCGCTGGTCACGTAGCTAGCGCGGGTCACGTAGGGGTCACGCATAGCGTTGTTGTACTTCGTGGAATCTGTGTACGAACTTCCTCACTGGGTGAATATACGACTATATAATATGATGACGTCATAATGAAGGTAAATTGAGCATTCCCATTGGTTGATTACCGATGCTTAATCCAGTATAATCAATGGTAAAGTTATAATACAGATGTATTATAACTGTTCAGTATGTACAAACTGACCATAGAGAGCCAAACGAGCTGCGCAGGGGATTGCCTTGGAGTGCGTAATGTGCTCTTGTGCGCTTGTTCTTGAATGGGGAAAATGCGCAGAGCGCGCAATTATTTCTAATACGCGCTGGCACTTAACACAGTACGCAGGGCCGACAATGGCTGGAGAGAACACTCACAATTTGAGCAAGGTCAATTTGGGTTTATCAACATGATAACCATATCAGTTCCTCAAAATAATAACAAATAGTACATGCTTCTTGTCGTTAAATATTCCACAATAGACACCTCTACATTTTTAATTTCTCTCGTGCGATTATATTGCACTCGGCCTGCGGCCTCGATGCAATATATAATCGCTCTCGAGAAATTAAAAATGTATCGTTGTCTATTCTGGTATATTCAACTCCAAACCATGCACTATTTGTATAATAATGCACAATTAAAATTGGACGACGGTTTATTAGTTTTAGTATTAGATTTCAAGCCCTAATTTGTTCAGGCATGCTATTAAATTACATTTTCTTTCATATATATAAGACAATAACCTCGCAACGTTTGAGATTTGGCTTGCAAAAGAGGGAATGTCCCTTTAATAACTGTTAGTTTTTAAAGGGATAGTTGAGTATTGGTCAAACTATAACTTCACCATGCTCGAAAAGTATACACAATTACAAACGACTAAGACTAGTAAAACCCCTGTTATCATTCAAAAAGAGCCGTTACAACTCAAGAGGGCGCTATTTAAAAAAATCATTGGTTTTAGCCTTTTTTCATTAAAAATTGTGCATTTAATGTTTGTTAAAATAATGATTCTCAATACCGTGCGTCCCAAAAAAAATATACACTTTTGAAATGGCTGCCGAATAAAAAATATATGATTCTGGGGGGAAAGTTTTATATGATTGTATGGAAAGCTCATAAACTCAACTTTCATATGACACCAAAAAGTCCGAAAATAATTCATGCTTGGGTGAGCACTGCTCACTTTTGTAAAGGGTATGAAAATTAGGTTGCGCAGGAATTAGCCTTCCAATTTGTGAGAGGTAAATCCTTTGGAGCTTACAAAATTGAGGGTGATAATTATGATACATTCATGATCAATTGCGATCAGTTTGGGTTTGCTGAGTGAATTTCATGGTTTATTAAACCAAACTTGTATGCATGAGTGAACAGGAATTGCATTTTTTATTGTAGCATTGTTACTTTCCCTGGTAGACTCAGTGGTGTGTTCATGGGAGTCAGGATGGGGTGATGGTACATGTTGTAATTTCCATGTTACAAACTGTTATTTTTTACATCTGTGACTTTGAATAAAAACCTTCACCCCACATTTCAGTTATTGTAAGATTAGTTGAACATCTCATTGATTTACTTAATAACCAGATGGGGATTATGTAAATTGATTATTCAAATACGGGTTGTTGAAAAAAGGAATGTCACAGATGTTGGCTACTTATTCTTCAGGTTACCCATTGACCTGAAGAATGAGTAGCCGACATCTGCGTTCCCCTGACCTTACGCCCCTGGATTTCTTCTTGTGGGGATATCTGAAGGCGAAAGTGTACACTACCCCTCCAGCCAACGAGATCAGGAGAAGAATCACCCGCGAGATGGATGACCTCAGGCGAGACAGACCAATGGTCAGGAGAGCTGTACGGGACATGATGAAGAGAGCAAGATTGTGCATCGAAAGAGGAGGTGGACATGTGGACCATTGAACTAGAAGACTTTGATCTTTAGTTTCTCCCCTTTTTTTTCTCTTGCAAGATGGATGAAACAGTTGTAAAAATTGAAATAAAAATCAACTGAAAAGAAAGACTGACATGTTAATTTTACAAATTTGTGAATTTGTGTTAAACTGTACCGTATTTCTTGTGCGAAACTCAAGTGCCAAAATGACTGGTTGGTTGGTTGATAGATTGAGTGATTGACTGATTTATTGATTAATTATGATTGATTTATTGAATGATTATACTGATTGAAATAGCTAAATGGTGATTGAATCCCAAGTCGAAATTCCCATAGAAACCCATAGAAAACCCATAGGAAAATCCTATGGGTTTCTATGGGTTTCTATGGGTTTCTATGGGACCAACAGAAACCCAGAAAATAAAACCCATAGGAACCCATAGGACCCATAGAAATCCATAGAAACCCATAGGACCCATAGAAACCCATAGAAACCCATAGGACCCATAGAAACCCACACCCATATAAACCCATAGGACCCATAGAAACCCATAGGATCGACCCATAGAAACCCACACCCATAGAAACTCACAGGACCCATAGAAATTCACAGGACCCATAGAAACCCACAGGACCCATAGAAACCCACACCCATAGACACTCGTAGGACCCATAGAAACCCATAGGACCCATAGAAACCCATAGGACCCATAGATCCCATAGAAACCAAGACCCATAGAAAATTTGCATATTCATGCAAGACTCATGGATATCATTCATGCAACAAAATATGATGTTTATGTATTTGTTATTTGTTTAACACACATATATTCACTTTTAATGGTGTTTATTTTAATGAAATAATATATAATCAATTTATTCACCACATTTTCAATTCCAAGATGGGAATTAATATTTCCAGAAAACAATATAAATATGATAGAATATTGTACTAACCAATGAAAAGTATTTTAACTGCAAATACATATACCTCAATGTATTGTTCAGCTTTACATTCAATTCTTTAACCCTCTTCAACAAGAGGCAATGCCTTGCTTGCCCTATTGCACTGTCTGAAGAGGTTGATAAGGAAAATATAAGTATGAATTATCATTTAATGATTCTCTACAGGAGAATTTAATTGATATATCGAAGCGGTCTATTCTCTATGCATTTTCTATTGGTCCCATAGAGATTTCTCTATGGGTTTTCTATTGGTCCCATAGAGATTTCTCTATGGGTTTTCTATTGGTCCCATGTTCCATTTTCCCTATTCTCTGGGTTGGCATCACGTCACTTCCGGGTCATTGTTTTGTTCACGTGACTCACTGGAGTGAAAACATAGCGTTTTCACTCCAGGACACACGGTAGTAAATATTATCCCCATAGGCTTACACACTAAACACCATAATTTCAATCCAAGATAAAATATAAACGATTGCATGAAGTTTCCTATTTTTTTGATATATCTCTATATCATGGTAGATCTATCAACAGAAAAAATTTAAAAAAAATTGATGCAGCGGAAAATTAATAAAATGAGCCTTGAACGAAGAATACATATTTTGTATTGGTCTTGTCTACAGGATTCCAGATCTCCATGCTTTGCACTGAATAATCAAAAAAAGGCATCATTTACCAGATTTATCCAGAATTTGGGCTTATTATGGAAGATAGCATTACCTTAATGCCAAATCC
Source organism: Echinarachnius parma (assembly GCA_037951105.1). Taxonomy (NCBI): domain Eukaryota; kingdom Metazoa; phylum Echinodermata; class Echinoidea; order Clypeasteroida; family Echinarachniidae; genus Echinarachnius; species Echinarachnius parma. The sequence goes on along the minus strand of JBAMJV010001276.1, from coordinate 217,099 downwards.
AACATAAAAATACAGATAATAACAACTTAAGTATTGTTTCTGATTTATTTTCTGAAAAAAAATGACGTCATTATTCCTCCGCGTTTTTGAGAAAAAAGTCGAAAAGCCTGAATTACACCCGTGCACCCTTTATAGTATGACAAGACCCCAGAATGAAAAACTTTTTTGTCATTTTAAAGCATTATCTATAAGTACATCAATTATATTATTATTATGAGTGAGAGAATTTGACAATTTTTTTAAAGAGAAAAACATTGGCCCCATGCATATTGATTTATACACACAAAATCACCCTGTTTTGATGATTATCTTCTTAAAGTACTGCTTTGCTCGCATTCAATCACATCCTGTTTAGATAATACATACCGATCATAAATGTGCTACTCAGGTTTATTTGATATAAAAAGTATAAGCAGACATTTACAATTGATGTAAAAAGAAAAACATGAAAAATAAAAGCAATAAACATGAATGTGGATGGCATTAGTACAGGCTATCAACTTGAGTCTGTTAATTCAATGAAAATGGAGAAATGCACAAAAAGAGACTTATTTGCAGATCATGAGTAGGCCTAATGTGGATATGAAGATAATGGGAAAAGAAGAGAGAGATAGAGAGAGGGATGAATGAGATAAGATAAAGGGAAAGATAAATAATGCTAAAATAATACAGATATGAAGATACACAGAGGCTGGGGGGGGGGGGGGGGCGGGCAGCACGGGCCGGGGGGGGGGGGGGGGGGCGGGTGGGAGAGAGTGAGTGTGTCAGTGACTGAGGAGTTAAAATGGCCATTAGTTCTCCTGTAGCTCCCTTCTTGTCCTGCAACGAATTGGGTCTTTGGTATTAATGATGTCTCCCCTCTTTTTCATCAAGGCTATCCAACCATGATAAATTTAAAATGAAGGAAGGTTGATATTATAGCACACATACAACAAACCAGTCATTCAGAAATACACAGCCGAACGTACATAGTCTCGTCACTGCATAATATTAATAAACTCACTTCGCCTAGCCCTAGCCTAAGGCTTAGGCCTGGCCCAATGTAGAAGTATGTGGGCTATTCCATCCTGATTATGATTTTGAAGTCAGGCACAGTATCTCTGAAAGTTCCTGCAAATATATATATTAAATTAGTTTGGCATAATTATGCCTAGACTCCATTATATTGTGACTCTTTCGTCCTAGTCCGAGGCCCGTCCGAGACTAACCGAGGTCGTCTTTCTGTAGCCCCAATTGACTGCTATTACTAGTATAGCTATACCCACTGCCATTCAAGTAGGCTACATTTATGTCTGTAAAGCAAAGTTACAATCAATAAAGTACACATATAATACATACCTAGAGTAGTGCAGCATGTATACTAACAGGTTCACAGCCGAAAATTTTGATTCTCACGGCAGCCCAGTCACATACTAGTCACTCAGTCATAGGTCATAGCTGTGTCCATTGAAATTGTCGCATCCCACAATCAGCAGTAGATGAAGACCTCCTTGTAAAATGAAGGAAAAATAGTATTATAAAGGATTCTCACTTGATTTTATCGTGTTATGGTAGGCATTCTTACCAATATTAATCCTAGTTTGATCCGAATTTTGAATAAAACAGTCAGAAACACCCAAATAAAAACAAAAATCGACATCACTAGCAGCCTACGTCATACGGTATGTGTTATAGCGTATTCTCTCTATAGGACACACGGTAGTAAATATTATCCCCATAGGCTTACACACTAAACACCATAATTTCAATCCAAGATAAAATATAAACGATTGCATGAAGTTTCCTATTTTTTTGATATATCTCTATATCATGGTAGATCTATCAACAGAAAAAATTTAAAAAAAATTGATGCAGCGGAAAATTAATAAAATGAGCCTTGAACGAAGAATACATATTTTGTATTGGTCTTGTCTACAGGATTCCAGATCTCCATGCTTTGCACTGAATAATCAAAAAAAGGCATCATTTACCAGATTTATCCAGAATTTGGGCTTATTATGGAAGATAGCATTACCTTAATGCCAAATCCAACATAAAAATACAGATAATAACAACTTAAGTATTGTTTCTGATTTATTTTCTGAAAAAAAATGACGTCATTATTCCTCCGCGTTTTTGAGAAAAAAGTCGAAAAGCCTGAATTACACCCGTGCACCCTTTATAGTATGACAAGACCCCAGAATGAAAAACTTTTTTGTCATTTTAAAGCATTATCTATAAGTACATCAATTATATTATTATTATGAGTGAGAGAATTTGACAATTTTTTTAAAGAGAAAAACATTGGCCCCATGCATATTGATTTATACACACAAAATCACCCTGTTTTGATGATTATCTTCTTAAAGTACTGCTTTGCTCGCATTCAATCACATCCTGTTTAGATAATACATACCGATCATAAATGTGCTACTCAGGTTTATTTGATATAAAAAGTATAAGCAGACATTTACAATTGATGTAAAAAGAAAAACATGAAAAATAAAAGCAATAAACATGAATGTGGATGGCATTAGTACAGGCTATCAACTTGAGTCTGTTAATTCAATGAAAATGGAGAAATGCACAAAAAGAGACTTATTTGCAGATCATGAGTAGGCCTAATGTGGATATGAAGATAATGGGAAAAGAAGAGAGAGATAGAGAGAGGGATGAATGAGATAAGATAAAGGGAAAGATAAATAATGCTAAAATAATACAGATATGAAGATACACAGAGGCTGGGGGGGGGGGGGGGGGCGGGCAGCACGGGCCGGGGGGGGGGGGGGGGCGGGTGGGAGAGAGTGAGTGTGTCAGTGACTGAGGAGTTAAAATGGCCATTAGTTCTCCTGTAGCTCCCTTCTTGTCCTGCAACGAATTGGGTCTTTGGTATTAATGATGTCTCCCCTCTTTTTCATCAAGGCTATCCAACCATGATAAATTTAAAATGAAGGAAGGTTGATATTATAGCACACATACAACAAACCAGTCATTCAGAAATACACAGCCGAACGTACATAGTCTCGTCACTGCATAATATTAATAAACTCACTTCGCCTAGCCCTAGCCTAAGGCTTAGGCCTGGCCCAATGTAGAAGTATGTGGGCTATTCCATCCTGATTATGATTTTGAAGTCAGGCACAGTATCTCTGAAAGTTCCTGCAAATATATATATTAAATTAGTTTGGCATAATTATGCCTAGACTCCATTATATTGTGACTCTTTCGTCCTAGTCCGAGGCCCGTCCGAGACTAACCGAGGTCGTCTTTCTGTAGCCCCAATTGACTGCTATTACTAGTATAGCTATACCCACTGCCATTCAAGTAGGCTACATTTATGTCTGTAAAGCAAAGTTACAATCAATAAAGTACACATATAATACATACCTAGAGTAGTGCAGCATGTATACTAACAGGTTCACAGCCGAAAATTTTGATTCTCACGGCAGCCCAGTCACATACTAGTCACTCAGTCATAGGTCATAGCTGTGTCCATTGAAATTGTCGCATCCCACAATCAGCAGTAGATGAAGACCTCCTTGTAAAATGAAGGAAAAATAGTATTATAAAGGATTCTCACTTGATTTTATCGTGTTATGGTAGGCATTCTTACCAATATTAATCCTAGTTTGATCCGAATTTTGAATAAAACAGTCAGAAACACCCAAATAAAAACAAAAATCGACATCACTAGCAGCCTACGTCATACGGTATGTGTTATAGCGTATTCTCTCTATAGGACACACGGTAGTAAATATTATCCCCATAGGCTTACACACTAAACACCATAATTTCAATCCAAGATAAAATATAAACGATTGCATGAAGTTTCCTATTTTTTTGATATATCTCTATATCATGGTAGATCTATCAACAGAAAAAATTTAAAAAAAATTGATGCAGCGGAAAATTAATAAAATGAGCCTTGAACGAAGAATACATATTTTGTATTGGTCTTGTCTACAGGATTCCAGATCTCCATGCTTTGCACTGAATAATCAAAAAAAGGCATCATTTACCAGATTTATCCAGAATTTGGGCTTATTATGGAAGATAGCATTACCTTAATGCCAAATCCAACATAAAAATACAGATAATAACAACTTAAGTATTGTTTCTGATTTATTTTCTGAAAAAAAATGACGTCATTATTCCTCCGCGTTTTTGAGAAAAAAGTCGAAAAGCCTGAATTACACCCGTGCACCCTTTATAGTATGACAAGACCCCAGAATGAAAAACTTTTTTGTCATTTTAAAGCATTATCTATAAGTACATCAATTATATTATTATTATGAGTGAGAGAATTTGACAATTTTTTTAAAGAGAAAAACATTGGCCCCATGCATATTGATTTATACACACAAAATCACCCTGTTTTGATGATTATCTTCTTAAAGTACTGCTTTGCTCGCATTCAATCACATCCTGTTTAGATAATACATACCGATCATAAATGTGCTACTCAGGTTTATTTGATATAAAAAGTATAAGCAGACATTTACAATTGATGTAAAAAGAAAAACATGAAAAATAAAAGCAATAAACATGAATGTGGATGGCATTAGTACAGGCTATCAACTTGAGTCTGTTAATTCAATGAAAATGGAGAAATGCACAAAAAGAGACTTATTTGCAGATCATGAGTAGGCCTAATGTGGATATGAAGATAATGGGAAAAGAAGAGAGAGATAGAGAGAGGGATGAATGAGATAAGATAAAGGGAAAGATAAATAATGCTAAAATAATACAGATATGAAGATACACAGAGGCTGGGGGGGGGGGGGGGGCGGGCAGCACGGGCCGGGGGGGGGGGGGGGGGCGGGTGGGAGAGAGTGAGTGTGTCAGTGACTGAGGAGTTAAAATGGCCATTAGTTCTCCTGTAGCTCCCTTCTTGTCCTGCAACGAATTGGGTCTTTGGTATTAATGATGTCTCCCCTCTTTTTCATCAAGGCTATCCAACCATGATAAATTTAAAATGAAGGAAGGTTGATATTATAGCACACATACAACAAACCAGTCATTCAGAAATACACAGCCGAACGTACATAGTCTCGTCACTGCATAATATTAATAAACTCACTTCGCCTAGCCCTAGCCTAAGGCTTAGGCCTGGCCCAATGTAGAAGTATGTGGGCTATTCCATCCTGATTATGATTTTGAAGTCAGGCACAGTATCTCTGAAAGTTCCTGCAAATATATATATTAAATTAGTTTGGCATAATTATGCCTAGACTCCATTATATTGTGACTCTTTCGTCCTAGTCCGAGGCCCGTCCGAGACTAACCGAGGTCGTCTTTCTGTAGCCCCAATTGACTGCTATTACTAGTATAGCTATACCCACTGCCATTCAAGTAGGCTACATTTATGTCTGTAAAGCAAAGTTACAATCAATAAAGTACACATATAATACATACCTAGAGTAGTGCAGCATGTATACTAACAGGTTCACAGCCGAAAATTTTGATTCTCACGGCAGCCCAGTCACATACTAGTCACTCAGTCATAGGTCATAGCTGTGTCCATTGAAATTGTCGCATCCCACAATCAGCAGTAGATGAAGACCTCCTTGTAAAATGAAGGAAAAATAGTATTATAAAGGATTCTCACTTGATTTTATCGTGTTATGGTAGGCATTCTTACCAATATTAATCCTAGTTTGATCCGAATTTTGAATAAAACAGTCAGAAACACCCAAATAAAAACAAAAATCGACATCACTAGCAGCCTACGTCATACGGTATGTGTTATAGCGTATTCTCTCTATAGGACACACGGTAGTAAATATTATCCCCATAGGCTTACACACTAAACACCATAATTTCAATCCAAGATAAAATATAAACGATTGCATGAAGTTTCCTATTTTTTTGATATATCTCTATATCATGGTAGATCTATCAACAGAAAAAATTTAAAAAAAATTGATGCAGCGGAAAATTAATAAAATGAGCCTTGAACGAAGAATACATATTTTGTATTGGTCTTGTCTACAGGATTCCAGATCTCCATGCTTTGCACTGAATAATCAAAAAAAGGCATCATTTACCAGATTTATCCAGAATTTGGGCTTATTATGGAAGATAGCATTACCTTAATGCCAAATCCAACATAAAAATACAGATAATAACAACTTAAGTATTGTTTCTGATTTATTTTCTGAAAAAAAATGACGTCATTATTCCTCCGCGTTTTTGAGAAAAAAGTCGAAAAGCCTGAATTACACCCGTGCACCCTCCAGTGCAGTGTACGATCGAGAGCGCGTGAGTGACCTCGGGGTCACGGAATACCCGGATGTGCGACCAACAGAATTGAAAACCCATAGGCCTATGGGTCTATGGGTTTTCTATGGGTTTAGGTTCTATTGGAATTTCGACTTGGGATGCTTGATTGATTAATTGATTGACCGATTGACTGATACATTGTTGATTAAGTGATTGATAGCTGAATGTTGATTGTCTAATGAATTGTCAAGATATGCACAAGCACACCCAGGCAGAGAGAGAGGGAGAGAGAAAGAGAGAGAGGGGGGGGGGGGGGAGGGGCATACATGTCCTCTTGACCCTTATCCCATCTACCCAACAAAGTCCTACCCTACATTTCACCTCCCCTGTACCATGTACCATCACCCCGTCCTGACTCCCATGAACACACCACTGAGTCTACCATGGAAAGTTACATTGCTATAATAACATATGCAATTCCTGTTCACTCCTGCATAAAATGTTAATCCCATAAACCACAAATTTCACTCAGCAAACCCAAACTCATCACAATTGATCATAAATTGGTCATATCATCCTCAATTCCCTAAGCTCCAAAGGATTTACCTCTCACAAATTGGAAGGCTAATTCCTGCGCAACCTAATTTTCATGCCCTTTACAAAAGTGAGCAGTGCTCACCCAAGCATGAATTATTTTCGGACTTTTTGGTGTCATATGAAAGTTGAGTTTATGAGCTTTCCATACATATAAAACTTTTCCCCCAGAATCATATATTTATTATTCGGCAGCCATTTCAAAAGTGTATAGTTTTTTGGGGGACGCTCGGTAGAGATATCAACGACTTTTAAAAACCTATTCTGATTTTTTTTTTTCAAATTAGTCTTCGAGCATTTTTTGAAATTTTTCTAAAAGTCTAAATATCGCCCGGTGAAGAACATTTTGAATAATAATATATTTATGGATATTTCAGCCGTTTCTGAACCGATTTTGATCCAATAAAGTTTATTTTGTAATTAAAATTGTATGTTATTTCGAATTTGCCAGTCAGTTTGTCATTATCTCACAAAAAAATATCGGGGGCACTTCGGGAAATACCAATACTCAACACTACCTTTAATGATAATGTGCAAGTTTTATTTTTTTAAATTCTGTTTGACCAAAACTGTACTATCCCATTAATAGCGAGTTTGCTTATCATGGAAAGGTGGTAGAAAGGGAATAATTACGGAAACTCATGTATGTCTTTGTATGTATTTTTTTTTTAAAGTCTAGATATCTCGTTAAAGTTAAAGTCTTTCCCGTACCAATGTTGGCACATAAGGCGGCGCCTATAAAGTATACAAACACAATCGAACCCATAGGCATACCCAGGCTGGGGTGTGGGGGGGGGGGGGGGGGGGGGGGTGGTTCACACCCCCCCTTTTTGCCCAAAAATGTCTGTTTTGGGGGGTTTGAACCCCCCCCCCCCCTTTTCACATTTTAGCCGGTCTCGAAACTACTTTTAAGCGGTCTCGACCGTATAAAACCTGGTCTCGACCGACAAAAACCCGGTCTCGACCCCAAAATCTTTTGAAGATCTCCGGTCTTGGGCTCCACAATTTTTGAAAGTACTTGGTCTCGGCTTCGAAAAAAATGTACGAACATTTAATAAAACATTATAATAATGGCTTAATTTCGGGTCGCTCGATATATATATATTTTTTTTGCCAAACGATTGGGGGGGGGGGGCACGGCACGTGCCCCCCCCCCCCCCCCCCCCCCGTAGCTACGCCACTGATTGGGGCTAAACACTATCGTAATATTCCATGTCACTTCACATTGGCCGTGTGATACGTATGATCGTTCACAATTTCGCGAAAAAATGGTTAAATTTCGCATGTGTTCGCAAATAAAAACAACTTCGCGGAAATGGAAAAAGGGTGTTTTCATGACTTTGTAAGCGAGAAATAGAAGAAGAAAAAAGGTACAAATTTCATTAAAATGTTCGCGAAATTTTAAAAATAGGGTGCTTTTTCGTGAAGGGCCACAAATTATATTTAATCTGTGTACTTGAAGTCTTTAAAAAAAGGTGTACTCGAAATGCAAAAAATAGGGTAATTTTGTTTAAAGGACCTAAAGAATACAACATACTTTGACACTTATTCCATAGTTGATGACTTGAAACATAGGTCTGCCGAAAAAAAATCCATGAAAATAAACACAGTAGTGATTTAAGACTAGTTTTCTGATGCCAAATCTCACTTAGCAGCCAGTTTACGCCCCACCTACATTTAGGGTCCGGAATCGGCAGCGTGATCGACATCTGATTGACAATTCATTGGCTTACGTCATGACGCGTCATCTACAGAATTTAGTTCATTAGTCCGTTCTTTAGATGACGTCACATTTTGGCGATTTAAAAGGGGCGTTCCCAGGACAATTAGATATTTATTAATTACCCCAAAATTGATGGATTTCATGAGAAATGACTGCCAAATTCTTTTTCTTCGGGAAAAATTACATATAGAGAGCCGAATTGTGAAAATTAGGCCATCTAGACGTTGTAGTTCCTTTAATGCCAAGGAAAATGTACTCAAAACACCACAAATAGAGGGTTATTTTCACCTCCAGAACAATCATGATTGTGTCCTATTAAATAAGAAGTGACACCGCCGGGATTCCTTATCCCGAGACCCATCAAGAATGGTATCGACTTGGAGGAAATTATATATTATTGAATATGATAATATAATAATAATAATAATAATGATAATAATAATAATATCGATGGTCCGTGAGTGGCGTAGCGAGGGGGGCTCCTGTGCCCGAGGCCACCCCTCCCCTAAGACCTGTTTTTATTTGTTTGTTGTTGTTGTTTGCTTATTGCTTGTTTGTAAGCCGGGAGTTTTGATTTTGGGGCTTTGAATAGGTTAGCTCCAAAAGCTTCCAGGGGGCGCACAGTGAAGGCCCCACCTCTTGGAGAATTCCTGGCTGTTGATGGTTCATTTGTAGGGGCACACCTCTGAAATATTATGCTATCATAATTTAACATTATAGAAGTTGTACTCAGTTTGTATCCTTTTCGTCCTCTCTATATAGTTATGACTCGGTGTATAAACTGCGCCCTCATTCGATAAATTCCAGTAAGTTCAAATCGGGTGATAGTATTTTTTTATATCGATGGGTGATAGTCGGTACACGTTGGTAAACAAATAAATGAATCAGTCAGTATTCCAACCTTCTCAAATTATGTTCCTGAACTTTTTTTTTCTTAATTCCATTTTTAATGATCAGTGATTTCAATGCGATAATTATAGCAATGCATGTTTTCTTTCGGTATGTTCACTGAACAATGCTGTGTAAGTTAGACCATGAAACAATAATAAATAGAATTTGATAATCTTATTAATATTATGACGAATTAATATAATTTGTATACATAGTGTAATGCAAATCGCAAAATTATAAAATCGAGTCGTGTTTTTTTTGCAGGGATCAGTACATTATCGTTAATTTATCAGTCTTTATTGTTGATAATCTCTTTATATTTACGTGTATTCAATAGTGTGATCAGTCAATCTTTATAGCGATCTATTATTGTTATAGGCCTCATTAGGGCGGGAAGGATACCCACCCCGCGTCCATGATGACGAATCACGGATTAGCAAGCAAGCCTGTTGCATTATCGCAAGCGGAAGTAATCAGAGCGTATTTCAATGGGCATGATTATAGGTATGTTGCCTTGTTGGTAATTATTTTGTTTGTATCAGGGCTACATACAGTCTCTTCCGTGTGCTACTAAAAGTATACATATGATTTTGATCCTGGATTTCAATTAATTGACAAAGTGAAAATAATGGTCCGTCTATATGAAAACATTCCTGAGTCGGAGACTATTATACAGTCTCCCCTATATCACCTCGTAGAGTACTCAGTAAAAGGGCTTGCTCGTGGGGATGGGGGCACGCTTGTACATGTATATCTGATTTACTGATTTACTTATATCCCCTCGTTACAGTATGTGGGTTGTGATGTGCAGGGTTACTAGTCAACCTACTCTTTTCGAGAAGTTGACTATATGATATATCAATTTTATATCTTTCAAAATTATTTTACAAAAATACTGGGAGGGGGCCGGGCCCTCATAGCACCCCTACATACAGCTAGCTATCACCACTGCCTACGTGCTAATATCCGTTCTGCTCTAGGGGCTTGGCCTTGCAATAGAATAAACATGATTTTATTACAGTTCTTGTCTGTTCAATCTGCAATGCGGTGGTTGCACGTATAATACTAGCCTTTAACAAGGCTTCGTGTCTCAAGCAAGCAATGGCTGCGCTGCATGCAAGATCAGGAACGACTGAACGCCTGATGGAGGCTATCTGGCAAAATGATGAATTCACGTGCGTCTCGCCAAGAGAGTGTGCATTGTAGTCGCGCTGTCCAGTCGTTCCTTGCATTCAACTCAGTTCAGACGAGACAGGCTTGTCAAAAGACTAGTATAATACTAGTACAATGTAGTGTATTATAATCAACCACTGATTGAAGGGAGGGTGTGTCCTAAGTAATAGGGGCCTACGTACAGCACTCGAAACTAATATCATACCAGCTGTGCAAGAAGGGTCTTTGGTCGTATGAGAGTCCATGGTTTAGAGACGCTCCTTTATATTATGACACGACTTGACTGACTATCTATAGTCTCGAGGACTTCCGTGAATAATTACTATCTACGTAGGGGTGTTGAAGCGCACAGTCAATTTTCAAGTTGAACTAAATTTTGTGTCCGATCAAGGTGTGAAAGTTGTATAGATTTGAGCCGTTTATATAAAACATATCAACTAATATAATCATGACTTCACGAGCAGCTCCAAGTGGAATCAATCGAGATATTCAACAGAAGGTAAACATAAAGAATTATGGAAAACAATTATGATGTCTACTGTATATGAATTTAATTGTATGGAAATATAGATAGATAACAGTAATACTATACCTATCGCTAGTGAAGGTACGAATTTGATAGTTTCCCTCGCTGTATAATTCTAAATGAATGACATTTGTAACGATTTGGAAGCATATAGTTGGCGAATATTGTACACCACCAGCACTCAGCAGCAGTATAATATGTATATGTATTTGACTCTTACAGTTGCAGAAGGCGCTAGCCAAAAGCACGCATTATTCATGGCATAAAGATAAAAGGATTCAGGGAGTTAATTGAGTGGTTTCTGTTGGAAACTTGGAACAGTGAGTGTGTAAAGTCGATTTCTGCATTGAGGGAAAGAGGAGGGATTTCGCCTGTTCGTATTATATCTGTATGACCATTATGTGATGTATGTCGATGTATTTCGGGTCAGGGGGTAATATATATATTTTTATGCATCATCATGTAGACTAGTTTTGAGAGAGACGGGGTCGTAACCCCATCTGGTGCATGGTGGTAACCTAACTCTAGTGAACGCTAGCGCAGAGCGCTAGCTAGCGCTCCGCGCTAGCGTTCACTACACAGTAAAAAAAAAATAAACAACTTTTTAAACAACCAAAAACGCTGTTTAAGCCGGTCCCTCTAACAACGTTGTTTAAAATTTTGAACAACCAAAAAGCCAAAAATGCTGTTTAAGCCGGTCCCTCTAACAACATTGTTTAGAATTTTGAACAACCAACATCTTGGTTGTTCAAAATTTTAAACAACGTTGTTAGGCTTAAACAGCGTTTTTGGTTGTTTAAAAAGTTGTTTAATTTTTTTTTACTGTGTAGAGTTAGGTGGTAACCCTACTCAGTAAGCATGACTGTTTCATTATATTGATATTTATATTGATTGAAAATACATTTAAAAATAAATTATCATTAATTATACGCTGACATCTTATAACAATTATTAATAATTGTATCATATAGTGTTATGCACTTCATAGTTCTAAGTACTTTAACCTTATAGTGCATGTAGATTGTTATAATTATGTTAATCATTATACAGTTATAAGTTAGAATATAGTGTTTGTTATAATTTAGATTGTAGTTATACATACTACATAGCTTGTTCAGCTTGTTATACTTTTTATAAGATATATGTCTTTATTATACTCATGTTTGTATACTCTTTCATATATATCCATGTCATGTACCGTACTGACCGGCGTAATCGCCCCAGCCGCGTAAACGCCGCATGCCGACTTTGAGCAACATAATTTGAAACAAATTAAAAACGGGTGCAAAAACGGCCAGAGAAACAAGCAGAATAATGGCTAGAAAAGATCATGGGAGATGCCCGAAACGGTAAAATTCTCCAGTGATCCCAAAATTCCACCGATAATCCCATCGAAAGTCCATGCATGCAACCAATAACACACTGCCAAAGGCCGGCTTGCATTCATTTTACCGACAAAAGTCAAATTTTGACTATCGCCGCGTATTCGCCGCATCCCGACTTTGCGTTTTATTTTAAAGGAAAAAGTATGCGGCGATTACGCCGGTCAGTACGGTAACCTATATGTTCTATGGACCTCTACATGTGCAGTTGTGTCTGAAATAAATTTGTTTTTAAAAATTGAATACCAGTATTTTCATTTGATATGTTTACACATATTGAAGGAAATTTCAGCAGTATATTAACTATTATGATGAAGGTTTTTTTTATGATGCAGCATTATAAATTATATTCTTTGCACAACATGAATTAATGATAGACAAGGACAAGCCAATGTAATTTTTAATATTTTAATTGATTATGTAATTTACGTAATCTTAATGTAAAAATTTCACAATTATTGTTCGCGTTTATATAAATTACATTGTTTTTTTTTGCGTTTACATTGTTTTTAGCATGTGCAATTCAGCTTGTTTGCTGCCATACGTGTTCAAAATAAATACCATGAATAAATGAATAAATAAATAAATAAATGCTAGCTGGTGAGCATTGGTGACAATTGACCAGAATGATGATGATTGATTTTGATATCGTACAAATCGCGATTAGTGGATTGTACACCTAATAATGAGTGCATTGATAAACTATGAAGATAATTAAATACTACAATTGCATCACCAGGATAGATAATGATAATATAGATATTAAAACCAATACATATTTTATCATGTAAAGAATTATAATTATAATAACAAATAAACAAAATAATATTAATAATAATAACAATAATAATAATAGAAGTAATATACTACTTCTACTACTAATAATAACACTCGATTAATAAACTGAACTTTTTTAAAATAGTATATAATAGTATATAACCATTGTTATACCATATGGTTATATACTTAGAAGGTGAACCATATATATTCTGGTAATGTGTTTATCCTAAAAATATAATATTAATTTTAAAAGATCCTACACCTGTAGCCTACACTGTATAGTATGTTACTTATCTTTAACAGATGTTGCCTACCAGCAAATCAACAGTTATTTGAAACTCATGCCTACTCAATACGAGTAACCATGGTAACTGGGTTGTAATGTAGCAATACATTTTGGTTATTTCAAACCATTAAAAACACACAAATATGTACAGCAATAATATTACAAACTAGAAGGCCGACAAAGTCAGCATACCCACGCCTCCCATTAGCCCTGTTCTACCCCTTCGTCGGCCTCAACCCTGTTTTGCTTACCGCAGGCTAACCAGCGCGTTTTAGGCACGATTTGGTGAAAATGCCTAGGCCAGGGTGTAGGCCGCTTGCTTGCGGCGCGGCAGCCCCATGGCGAGGCAGTGTACAAAATTATTGACAATAAAAACACCTGAATCATCCAAAAATGTAAGTTTCCAAAGTGCACCCTACTTCCGATTGCTCGAAAATTTGAGATTTCAACAAAGTTCACTGCGAAAATGCGGCAAAAAATGACTTACGGAGGTTGAAATTGGTCGAGTTTCTCGATTCAAAACACGAACCGGATCTATAATCATCGCAAGCATCTCTTGTGTATACTTCACATGCATATTACGTACGTGGTTCAATCAGCTGTTTGACCGCATTACATTTGGAAAAATAGTATATCCCTCCACCCTTGCAATAGCGAAGTTGCATTGCCCACAGCCAAACATCGCGCAAACTACGTGTACAAAAATATGGCCCATGCGCGCACGCCATGTAACGCCGAATGACGATGCCTAATTAAATACATACTCAAACTTCAAGGTTCCACAGAATTTGCAGGGGTCAACCAATCATCACCAAAATCTAATCGATTCTTCCATGTCACTATCCAAACATTCCCTGAAAATTTGGTGCAAATCCGTTCACCCGTTCTCTAGTTATCTTGTACACAAACAAACAAACAAAAAAAAAAAAAAAAAAACAAACAAACAAACAAACAAACAAACAAACAAACAAACAAACATACGGAACCCTTTACATAACCCCCTGCCGATTTCATCGGCGTGGGTAATTATATAATACAATAGCAACGATAATGATTAGGATCCTACTAAGCTTGTTGGACCCTATATGCGTTTTTGTATGCTGCTTTATGAACATTATTGAACAATAATTAATGTGAATTTGATGCAAGTTTTTTTTTCCTTTTTGGTATCGGGTTACATTTTTTTAAAAGTTGTGTTAAATGTTGTATCATTATTATTTTGTGTATATGTTTACTATGTATGAGTGAGTGTGAATCATTATAGCAAGAAATGCTTTGATAATTATACATTTTAGTATCATCCCTGATAATACCGACGGTAACAAACTAACAGAACCGAAAATTATGAAGTATAATTCCTTGCTCTGCAACATGAATTGCATGTGCCAGAAATGTATGTTTAGGGCGGTATAAAAAAAAAAGGCCCGGGAAAAAAGGTATATCTATCATACCTCGGTGGTATTCCTAAAATACTCATCTCCGAAAAGGTTGCCACAGTTTTTGAGATTGTTTGACTGGGCGTGCGCGGGCGGGAACAAACACACGGTCGGGGAGCTAGCTGAATGAATAGAAAATAGTGTACAGTTGTATTGCACGATCGCTGCACCGCGCACAGCACCTGTTGGAGGGTCGGGAATATCTAGAAATCTTGCTAAAATGCCGATCAACAACAGAGCTCCACCGAGTGGAATAAACAAGGACATACAGAGAAAGGTAAATAATGACCACACTTCCCTTTCTTTGTATTTGTCAAATGATTACAGTCTGATAATCTGCGATTTAGAACGGAATCTACTCCTTCGGGGATTGTGCCCCTATATCAGATGATAATATTATAAGTACCACGTCGTGTCAAGTATACACACCCTCCCATCCCTAAAGTCATCCGTACTTGAGCGCACGGATTTCATTTCTGGTGGAGACCTCAGACGGTAGTTGTACTTGTAACTACCGTAATATACATGTTCATGTAGTAAGGCCATTCGACGAGGAATGCGATTTTGATTATAATCGTGTATGTTATATAATAATCTAAAATTCATGCAAACTAAGCTTTGACGTAGAATATTTGTCAATTTTGAACAACATTGTGTGTCAATTAATTGAGTTGACAATCCAACTCAAACTCATCATCTCAGTCACAAAAGAGCCGTGACGGAGATGACGCGTGTCGGAGATGACTATCAGACACATTTAAAATGCTGATAGCTAATGGCAATGTATTCAATACAAATGAGCGATAGTATATGGTTGTTCCGTGGGCACATTCATACAAATGATTAGAAATTTCGGAGATGATAATCATCATCTCCGTCACAAACAAAACGTGACGGAGATGACTTTCAGACACATTTAAAGCGCTGATAGCTAATACTAGCAATGTATGCAATACAAATAAGCGATAGTGTTGTATAGTTGTTCCGCGGGCACATTCATACAAATGATTAGAAATTCAATCTAATATCTTTATCTAGCTAATATCAAGCGTTCGGAGATGACGCTTAATAAAGGTACGTACGGACCTGGTTTTTGACGAAGATCTCAAAAAAACAATGTTACTTACCTATACTAGGCTATAGACCGGGGAAAAAAACGTGTCTCTTCTTTCTACTACCTAGTCACCCGACATTTTGCCACCACGATCACTCAAATTAACCTTTTTTTTGTACCGTAGATGACGGACTCAAAATGCGTGACGGAGATGACGCAAAATATCGGGACACACAAAACAGACTCCTTTTTTGATTTTAAAAAAAAAATCATTGCATGTGTGCATATTAATCTTGGTATTCGTAGTCAACTCATAAAATAGAATTTATTAAGGTATATTAGGACCAAAAATATGCATCTTTTTTGACATGCTACATTATGATATTTTTACATGATGCCATCGGGACATGCGAGTTTGAGGGGGGTGGAACATTAAAAAAAAATTTTTTTTTAAAAAGTATAAGAGTTATCACTTTACTTTTTTCTTTTGATTTTTTACTTACTTGTAAGTCAACACAAAGAGGTAACAAAAAAAAAGCTTTCAATTTTTTTTCTATGCGACACCAAAGTAGCGGGACGCAAAACTATACACTTATCGAAGAATGACCCACAGACCTTGGGCTTGGTAATTGTGCACTTTAAAGTTTAGGGGATACATTACACAGATCTACATGAAAATGATGATAAAAATATGGCATGATAATTTTGCAAAATATGTGTGTGTTCTTGACTTCTTGTCTAGTTTTCTGAGGACAGATCACTGAAGTAAGAAACGATGGAACTCAGAAATTTATACAAGTCGTCCTTTGATACCAAACAATTAGTTTAAAGGGGACCACCAGGCAAAGAACAACCCTGTTAGTTATATGTTTTGGAACTGTTATGTGCATTTCGCAAAAGGTTGTGTAATTCATAAACACTTAAATTAATTATCACCACTTACGAAACCATTATTATTTCATGGTTCCGTACACGCCAAACATTTGCGAGTGCACCAATTCTATTCATGCGTACGTTTGGAGACGATAGAATCCCGGACGATTTGTTCGCTCTGGACAAAGGTACGGTAGTCTTCATACATATATGGAAACGCACATTATTCGAGCATAATAAAAATCAACAACAAATGCTTACAAGTACATAAATATGGATCCTTTGATAAATACGAATCACAAATATGGATATGTCTTTAAAACATAGTGAACAAACGTGAAGCTGATACGTGTACATTACATACGTTCTGAGAAACGGCTACATTACAAACCATGTACAAATGTTAACGAGGAAAGAATTATATTGCATATACGTGTGTGATAAAGTTTTAATTATAACTTAAATAGCTGTTGTATCCTTAGCAACCCCCCACAAGTTTCACTTTCACTGATCCAATGGTTATTAAAAATGGTTATATTTATGGTAGAGCTGAGTCCAAACGGTCGGATATCCGATATCCGCCCGTGAAGGTCGGATACCAAATACAAATTTTCGGATAAGAATATCCGGGAAAAAAAAAAGAAAAAAAAAAAAGATTTTTTTTTTTTTTTTTTTTTTTTTTTTTTTTTTTTTTTTAATTTTTTTTTTTTTTATGTTCCCCATTCGATAGATTCGATTAGAAAATGTCAAATTGAACCCTGCTTATCTAATATCTATTGCTAAAGTTAAAAGTTAAGGTATTTTGCATAAATTACAAAAAAATAATAAACCAAAGGTACGAAGCGGATTAATATATACAAGTGTTATAGTGAGAGCCAAATTTAGCAGAATCTATGATGAGATATCAAAGTCTTTCATCTTGACATATCTTGGATCTTGGATCTTGGATATATTTATGGATATTTCAGCTGTTTCTGACCCGATTTTGATCAAACACATTGATTCTATCTATAAAATTGTGTCCTTTTAAAGATGTCATGTGCACTTAGTTTTTCATGACCTCGCAACAAATTATTTCTCGAAGCGCCCTCTAAACCAAAACTGTACTATCCCTGTAATGTTTCCTGAAATGGAGGAAGAAGATTGAAAACCTAAACAAAGACAAAATCTTTTTTTTTTTTTAAATGCCACTGAAAAGCATAAAAAAATTATCTTTGAACAGCTTAGTTGGTTGTACATAGTGTTGTATCACATAATATTGCAGCTAGGATATCATAGTGTATAGATCAGAGTGTCTTTATGGAGACACCTGTGCAACAGTGCCCAGGAAGTTACCACCCAGGAAAGTGACCTTAGATTGGCTGTTTACATCTTAGGCACTCATGCTAGATATTACATTTTGATGAAATTAGACGAGACACTTGATTGCCTCTGTCATATTAAAATGGCAGCATAGGGCATGGGGGAGGCTCTGAGGGATTTAATGAGTAATCCCCACAATTATGGGGATTACTCATTAAATCCCACAATTATGAAGACCTTTCTTTATTACCACCAAGTATAGTCATAGTCTCATAGTCTACAGCTTTATGACCGGTAGGTAAGAACTAATGACTGCATGGAAGGCCTAAAGTTTACCTATATTCGTGCAAACTTGTAAATTACTCTTTCAAATGACACATTATGGCCCGTTCTGGATATTGTGTCGTTATTGTAGATTCTTTAACTCTAGGAAGGCCTAGGCTAATACCCCTTCTTAATAGGCCCAAAAAGTCGACGTCACCAGTGTATGAACCTACCCCGTTCCTATTAAGACAGTTCAATGGAGGTAACGTCAGGCCTACGTCGGGGTGAGTTTAACTTTAAACTTTAACCAAGTCTGGCCAGGGCGAGGTCGTGGTAAAATCCAGACGTCACCCTGACAAAAGACCTATCAAGACGGGGGTACCGTGATAACCTGGGTAGAAGACGTCGGTCGGGCATGCGTAAATAGGCCGTGTAAAATGTAAATAGTGCATGTTATCGCATGACGATCGCACTATGGATGGGGAATATGCGACGCTGTGTGCACTCATGCATGCACCGGTTGAGTAAGTGCGGTTGTCATGGTAATCTACCCAAGTAAGTTTGTGTGGGTGAGGGTAACATCGATGCAAGCAAGGTCTATTAAGATGGGGCTTAAGTTGCATCATTTTACGTCAACCGTTGGTTAAATTTACCCCACTGTTTGATGGAGGGCAGGGTAAATTATTCTTTACCACCACAACTACTTTTTCACTTTTTATAAATTTAGCAAATGCTTTCTATTATTGGTTTAATGGTGTAATCCAAATTTTATAAGGCAATTGAAGCTTTCACTCTCATAGAAATGTCTAAAAGAAATGTAATTAAAGTGATCCGTTAACTTTATATTATTTATTTCCCCAAAGTAATATTTGAGACTTCAATCATATATATATACCATATTATTGTATGGTTCTTGAGAATGATATTTGAGATTTTTATAGAAAAATAATAATGTCTACCTAGTGGAAAAAGAGTGAATTGATGTCTGAATTCATCCTGATCGTTTGCCTGAAGTATCTCAATTTGGATGCTATGGAGAATTATACTCTTGACCTTGGTCGAAAGCGTCTTCAAAATCAACATTTGACAAATCAAAACCCATTTCATTCTTCTGTTACCATAAGCCAAACAATAAGGTACAAGAAGTTTTAGAGAAGTTTTAGTGATTTTGGTTTAATTTTACAAAGTTAATCAGTCACTTGAAGGGGTAGTTCAGTTTTGGTATAGAGGGCGCTACACAAAATTATCTTTTTGTGAGATAATGAAAAACTGAGTGTAAAATTTGATAGGATAAATTTGATAGAATAAACTTTATTTGATCAAAATCGGTTCAGAAACGGCTGAAATATCAATAAATATATCTGATCAGAATAAATCTGGGCCCCAGATTTATTCTATGATAGTACAGTTTTGGTAAGGCTGAACTTTAGTAACCAAAACCTGCACAGTAACATTACAAACTAATAGTTATAACTCCACCATGCTCGATAGGTATACAAAATTACAAACGCCTAAGTAAAAAGCCTGTTATCATTCAAAAAGAGCCATTAAAACACAAGAGGGCGCTCTCTAAAAAGGCATTGGTTTCAACCATTTTTCATACAAAATTATGCATACATGTGATGTTTTTTTTGAAATAATGATTAAATAGAGAGATCATCAACAAAAAGCGCTTTTTAAAATTTTTGAAAAAGTGTAAGCATTTTTAATTTTTTTATTTAAATCATCGAATAAATTTGGGGCCCAAATTTATTACGATCGGATATATTTATTGATATTTCAGCCATTTCTGAACCGATTTTGACCAAATAAAGTTTATTCTGCCATTCAAATTGCATGTTCTTTCAAATTCAACACTCAGTTTGTCATTGCCTCGCAACAAAATTGTGTTGTGCAGCGCCCTCTCTACCAAAACTGAACTACCCCTTTAATCATAAGATAATGTGTGTTGCACTAGTATAATTTCTGCCTTTCCAGGTAACATGTTGGCACTGGTTACACAGGCCTGTGTCTGATGGGCTGGCAGTCATGTACTTTTGTTTTACCAAATGCTGCAGACTCATTTATCAAGCTAAATAAAACCTTATTTATGTATTACTTTATACATACTATAGTTATGATTAGTTACACTATCTGCCTTTCATGGTCTTTGATTATTGATCCACCTTCAATCACAGGTCATTCCAGGCCCAGTATGATCTTAGTGATGGCATTAGGTGGCAATCAAGAATAACCAAACAATCCTGAGAGCTCTTCCTGGAAAATGAGAAGAGGAGAATGATGTTCTTGACTTGTTCTGTAAAGTTCTACTTCTAGGATTAGCGGTCCTGCTTGAATGACGAGCACTCTTGCAAATAAGTTTGCAGTGTGTTATTATAGTTTACCACAGCTTTGAAAGTTTATGTCTGGCTTTGGAGTATAGCGATTTGATCTTCACATCCGGTATTCTAGTTTCCTGAAAGCTGCTATTGATCTGAGCAGTGTCATATTTTCTTAGTCTTACTCTTAACCAGAATTGCACAATTTGTTAAAGGCCAATGCAACTCTAGAATAGAGTTTATCCTATTTTATACATCGTAATATGCTTGTTTATTTCGCATAACATTACCCCGACTCAGATTTCTGCTTTGGAAGAAATATGTGCAAACACTATCGGGTGCACCACTATTCACGCGAACGCTGGAGGCCGCCATTGTTAGGTCTGTGCGGACACCACTGTGATCGATCAATGATGCATTCCTGCACTTAACTAGTTTTCACCATTCAACCATTGTTTCAATACTTGTAGACGCTTTGATGAGTCTGCAAATCAGTGAAAAGATTTTCTTTCTTTTTGTTCAGCCATCCGCACAGTCGTCGGAATTTGCGAAGCATGTCAGGTAGTTACACGAACATGGCCGCTCCCATCATCTTTTGCCGCCGTAACAATTAGGAAAATTTGGGTTTTGCCATAGAAGGATTTCATGGGATCCAGTAGGCCAAAATGCCAAGTCATGTATCAAATTAAATGTCTGTTCACCCTCTAAATGATAATATTAGCCAAAAGCCATAGTTTCATTGTCCTTTAATCAAAGTAAAAAAACAAGTTAAGCACAACTTTTAAAGGGATCTAGTAACTTTGTTGACATGTGCAAAAAGTGATGAATGGTTGATGCAATGTATTGTTATCTCATATGTCCATAGGGTATTGTGTGAAAATTTCAAGTCAAATGGACATTGCATGGCCAATTAATGAGCAAAAATGCAAAGTGATATTCAATAACTCACTGCACTCACTTTGTACACAGAAGAAAACTCCCCTGGAGTTTTTCTTATCTGAATACTTTGATCGTACATATCTTTGTAACGAAAGGGAAATTTGAAAAACCGAAACCTGTCCCGTGATTTTATTGTTAATACGAATACAACAAGGTATGAGGGAACCGCTAGAATGAAAAATTTATTTTGAGGATTTGGACAATGTTACTAAGTCCCTTTAAAGATCCACCTTTTGTAAGCCAAATTTTAAATGTTGAGAGACTATTGTACTTATGTGAAAGAAAATGTGATTTAAGAGCTTGCATGAAAAATAGGGCTTGAAACCTCCTTTTCATTGAGTTATACTGCTTGTAAGAACTCAAAATAATACAAGGTTGGACTATCCTTCGCTCGGGTATGGTTTCGCTCGTTAGCGCGGTGCGGCAAGCCCATGTGGTTCATTGAAGCATGGACCCTCGGGTTCATGGTTGAAGAGATGATTTCATCCATCTACTGGAGACTGTTCAGATGATTTTTAAATCACGGATACATAAACATAAACGTATGTATTGCATTACGAGACTTCGCCTGTGCAAAATTTTGCTCACAATAGCTGCCACGGATTGCGGCGACCCCCCGTGGCTGTGCGTGAACTGCGCACAGACTGTGATCGAACAACGGCATAAGCGATATTGCTAAACAAAATAACTAGGACTCGTAAAACTGACTAAGTAATTGTTTATTCTCCACTTTCGAGACCTTTTTTGTGGCATACCTTTAAAATCATGTCGTCTATACAATACCATTACAAGAATAACTACAATTGTTGTTAGTTAAAGTCCTTCCCGTGCCAATGTTGGCACATAAGGCGGCGCCTATCTCCGATACATTAGCCCTAGGCCACACGTCTACTAAATGTAGCGAAAGCTACAAAAGGGGGCCAGTACTCTGGTAACTCGTGTGATTAACTTTCCTTTCTCCATTCTATAAATGCCGAGCGCCTGGCTAGAAGGCAGAAGGTACCATTTTTAAAGTCTTTGGTATGACCCGGTCTGGGTTCGAACCCGGGACCTCCTGTGCATGAGGCGGACACTCTGAGGCGGACACTCTAACCGCTAAGCCACCATGCTTGGTCACACACAATATTGTTGTAATATTATGCTATTTACACATTTATTGGCCGATAAATAGTTTGACCATTTAAAATAAAATATTGCGAATGTGATGTTTTGTTGAAAAAGTTATTAGATAGAGAGATAATCAAGAACTACCTATTTTGTAAATTTTTGAAAAGAGGAAGCATTAAAAAAAATATTTTATGGCAGGTTCAAAATTATTGAATAATTGTGGGGCCCCACATTTATTACAAATGGTTATGTTTATGGATATTACAGCCATTTCTTAACCGATTTTGATCTAATAAAGTTTATTCTGTCATTCAAATTGTATGCTCTTTCGAATTTGACGTTTTTTATTATCTCACAAAAAATTATTTTGTTATTTTGTGTAGCGCCCTCTGTACCAAAACTCAACTATCCCCTTAAAATCATTTGATAATAAATCATATTGGCTTTTTACAAAAGTATTTGGATCACAAATATAAAACATTCTAGATTCAATGGATATATCCTTTAACTACAAGCAAACCAGACAGAAGGCAGAAGCACAAACAATGTGTGTGCCACGCCCTTGCTTGAGGAAATATTACAATAATATATTATATCGTAATGGTTAGTAATAGCCAGGAATGAATGAGACACACACACATTATACACGTTTGCTCTGTGCTCTCATCATTGATTGTGTCTGGTCTACAGTGTATGACAATGTATTGAAGCACACCTGCAATGGTATTTATATTTGGTACTGGTAGATCCGCTGTTTTGAATGTTGCCATGGTGCATGACATGAGGTCAGCATTTTCAGGGAAGTGATAGCCTTGTTTAAAGACAGTTCTGAGGAATTCCTCTCGTCTTCAGAAATGGATCATTGCAGAAAAAAGAGTTGAATAAAACATACATGAATAGCAACCAAAGTAAATGTTTGTTTTGTTTTATTCTTTTTATTGCTTCAAATCAAAAACATTTACAATCGTTGCTCATTATAACATTCAACATGCATAAGAAATGCAATATTACAATTTAGAATAAACTGTTGAACATGTACAAAGAAAGTAATTATTATCATATCAAATGAGAGGTCTCCACTTTTTTGAGTGTGTATTCTGTTTTCCTTTTCTAAATGCAAATATTCCACGTGTTAAAGTAAATCAAGTTCTTTTGTAAAACGTAAAAATGACAGACTTTGTTTTATAAATAAAATATTTTGCATAAAATATCATTGTATTAGTAAGATGGTGATTTTTTTCGCCAAGACCAAAGTAAATGTTTTAAGAATTCAAATACTAAAATGTGATTTATTATATTGGGTAGAAATGTAATAAATATTTTGTCCAAATAACCAAACTAGACTATTTAATCTGAATGGAATGAATAAACCCAATACATTCAAAGAACATCCATTCGCCTTCATGGACTTTAGGTTTATTTACCACAAAACATATTTATTTTTCATAAATCAAAAATGTAAACATGCTTTATATATGATAAGATGATAGCACAGGAATGTATGATAAACATGTTGTTTGATAAATGGCATTTTGATTGATGATATATCAAATAGACTTTTTAAATATGACATTTTAAAACCGGATGCAATGTACAAACATTGAGGCTCATAGTTTCCTGCACAATTGAAAACACCCACATTTATTGCTAGAGAATATCTATAAAGTTTGTCTCTGAACTTCAAAACATGACACAGTACATGATAGCAAATCAGCCTCTTCTGTATCTGTATGATTACTTATGCATGCTATTATTTGATCATCAATCAGAAACTTCATGATACTCTTTTATTATCGAAAGAATATAATGATAACTTTGTGGGAATGAGGCCACAATGAAAGCCATCTTTATTCTTGATAACAAATTGGATTCTCTTCCTTTTGCAGCAGTATTATTTTGCTATTCAATTTCGTTTAAATCAAGATTGCAAAAACAATGTACTCCTGACGATGGACAGTCAACCTGTTCGAAACGTCGAGCCCCTCCTACCACCAACCCTTCGTTGACGGAGGTAATAATATTACACATGTTGATGCTTTGGTGGATAAATATACCAATCTTTACGGGAAAATGGTTACTGACTGTCCAGAATTAACTCCTGTTTGCATAAAAAGTAAATTTTCACGAAGTAAATTGGACCTAGAAGCCGATCGTTTGATCGACATCATTTGCCTCGCGCAGGCCACTTTTCTCGGCAAGACATCAAATGGTTTTCTGCTCATCTAGCTGGGGCGCTAGGAAATACAAAACGTCACAAAACATATTTTGTTAACGATATTTAAGTAATGTTGTTGTTATACTTACATGATTGCATGGCATTTGAAAGCCAAGCAGAAGAAAATTGATGAAAAAAATGCGCCAAATATTGCTAAATAACTGTGAAAGTCAATGCGCGATCGCAAGAACGTCGATCGTATACTATAGCTATAGCTGCTAGCTAGCGCATGATCCTGAACATGATAGTTGCATTACTGATCGTTTCTTAACTTACATCGATTCTTATTCGTGAATAACATGCGTGGCGCACTGTGGAAAACAAACACCTTTGACAAACCGTACCGCGCGAAGACTAGTCAAACTGAAGCAAGTGATTATAATCGTGATACGCTTGATTCACACAGCACTGAAACATGCAAGCAAAAGTCGCAAAGCAAAATGGCGCATGCGCATAACAGGCGAACAGACAAAGAAAAACAAAGCGGGACCGATCACATAACCTCTGCAACTTCGTTGGCGGAGGTAAAATGGGTTGTGTGGTAAAACCCGAACCGTAGTATTGTTAAATGCAGAAATATTGGTGGAACTTCAATGCACGCCCTTAGCACGCCAGTGAGATTTGGCCTAAATTCACCGCCCGTTCGCCCCTCTCTGCTGGGCTGGAGATTGATTGACAAGCCCGCAGGCCGCATGCCGTACACCCGTTCGCTTGCATAGCTTTTGCATGCAGCGTATATACTGTTGAATTGAATCTATAATGCTCAAATAGTCAACTTCAAAGCAGTTTTTTTCAAAATCTTTACATTAACAGATTCTTTTACATGGTAGCTAGTGATAAAAGCATATTTTTCATTTTCGTGCTTGGGGCGTTTCCCAATACTGTTATTTGGCTTTAATGGTTTATGAATTCTAGAAGTTGACTTTAATATATGAATCAAATTCCTTGTTGTTATTTGTTGCAGAAAGATGCCAAGTACCCAACAGACTATGAGAAGCAGGCTCGACAGTGGATCGAGACCATTCTGGGCATCCAGCTTGCTGAGCAGGAGGTTGGGCAGCATCACTTTGCACAGAGTCTCAGGACAGGAGTTGAACTATGCAGGTTAGTATCCTCAGCATTTATACCACCATCGACTTTCTTCTATGTATTCGTGATGCACACCGGTATATGTCCTTCAGACCTGAAAGCAATGCTGCCTCAACCCTACCTCATAAGACGTGCAACCCGCACCAGTTTGTCAATGCCGAGTCACGCTCTCAAACAGCCTACTTCAAGAACTCACTCAGCTGGCAGGAGTTTCATCCACACAGCAGTCACTGTATGGAATAGCCTACCAGGGAACTTAGTTGGAGTCATCTATGACAACGGAGCTCAACCTTCTGCAGTTGACGTCACGTAGCTAAGGGCTCTCTCTAATATTCTTAAGCTGCTGTGAACCATTGATTGGCCCATGAGGATGTCTTATATAGTGCAGTACATGTATTGTCTATATTTGAGTTTGACCTATGTCTCGCCTTATGGACTATTGTTCACTATAGTATATTATTAAAAAAATAAATTAAAAAACAAGCAGTTAGAAAATTTATTTTCTGCATCGATAAATGAGAAATAAGTGTATTTTCATGTACTAAAGCCATGGCGAGTTGCTCGTCAATGATGTTGCATTTGGCAGCAATTTTGAAACCATCTCTCATTACTACATAGTGTTCAAATAGGCATAACTCACATGCTCCTTGTCAGATTTTGATCAGAATTTTGCCAATTATACCTCTTATACTGCATATTCTGATAGCAAATGGTATATCAGGCTCGGAATTCCGCTTTTAGATGGCATGCCAACCAAGTGGAATTCCTATAAGACCAACTGGCACATACTTTTTTTCTTTTTTTTAAGTGATTTTTTATTTCTCCAAATTATAAGCATATATATACAATTTACAATTGAATACAACATGTCAATGTTCACAAAATAAGGAATAGAACAATTACAGTTTAATGAAAGATAAAGTAGAAAAGATTATCTTACATAAAAAAGTACAAATCAAGCTAGTGTGTATTCAATTCACAGAACCCATTAAATAAACATAATGGAGATTATAACGAAAGATAAAAAGAACTAAGACATGCTACTTCCTCACGTCTCCTTTACCCCCCCCCCCCCCCCCTCCCCCACCCCCCTGCACACTCATCCTCTCCCCCCTGCCCTGGAAATCTGCTCACATTCCTTTACAAAATAATGTTTACAAATACATAATTATATCAATACTTTTTAAATGTTACAAGCTCACGGGAGAAATATCGCGTATATTGTATATCCTTACAATTAAATTTTATTCTAATTTTATTCTAATTTTATTCTAATTTTACCGTTTCCCATTTTTGTAAGTGTAGCCCTAATTTTCCAATTTTAATTGCTATTTTATTTTCTTGGTCCTTATAATCTAATAACAGTTTCTGTATTTTATCAATGGTTGGTAGTACTACATCCTCTTTTCTAAATACAAATAAAATATATTTTACCATAAAAATGATAGTATTACAACTTTTTATTCTATTTGAATTACCTGACAATCCAACAAATATATCTCGCCAATTTAAGTCCTTTATTTCATCTAACTCAAAACGTTATACCGTATAAACCCGCTGTGAAGCACCTATCGATGTCTTGCTGCTGTCTTGTTTTTAAAGAGCGCTCCCAAACTACGAAAGGAAGACAGTATTCAGGAATGCAAATGATGGTCATGAATAGTTGAATATTCATGAGAATAATAATGAAGGTGAATCCTATGAAAACGCCGCCAAAAATAGACAATGTGACTGTATTTGATATGAGGTGTGTACAGGGGATCCCACCCCACGAAGCTCCTGTCCCCGTTGTTAGTGAAAATTCAAACAGATGAATCAACTCACAGGAACGAACATGAGAGGACAATTTGTAATGAGGATATTTCAAATTCATATAGCGTTCAATGTAGGCCTACATGACCTATCAACGTTCATGCCCCCCCCCCCCCGTTTGTCAGGTAAACGTTTACCACCCTACACCTCTCTTGACTACATTGATTCAGCCTATGGTATGTATGCCCATGTGTGTTTATTGTTTTAATACATTGGTTTCCTGTTGTCTAGTTTAAAGACTCAGGAAAATGGTAAATGTGAGTGTTTGTAACGGTATAATAAGCTTTATTTGTACGACGCACATTCGTATTGTTCCATGCAGACCCTGCCCCAACCTTGTAAGATAATGCACTCCTGGAACAGAATAGAAGCTATTTCTGCATACATCAGAGTGCTTGACAACAGACAATGCTTGTCTGACCTTTCATAGAAAAGCCAAAACGATTACATGTGTTCTTTCGAACTTAACAAATATCACCTAATTTAGACATGGAGGTTTAGAGATATAGAACGATAAAAACCATGTAACATATGAAGTTTGTTAGTTAGCTCATCGGAAATCGAAACCCATCAACCTGGTGGAACTGGTTCGAATCTTCTTAGGTGTGCCATTTTGTTATGCCTCCGCAACGAAGTGGCCGGAGGCATTATGTTTTCGGGTTGTCCGTCCGTCCGTCCGTACGTACGTCCCGTTTTCGTTATCGCGATATCTCAAGAACCGGTTGACTGATCAATTTCAAACTTGGTATGAGGGTACATATTGGGGTGACAATGATCTGATTAGATTTTAGGGGTCATGAGGTCAAAGGTCAAGGTCACAGGATTCAATATATATTATGCAAAAATTCCTTGTTCTCCCGATATCTCAAGAACCGGTTGACGGATCAACTTCAAACTTGGCTTGAGTGTACATATTGGGGTGACAATGATCTGATTATATTTTGGTGTTCATGAGATCAAAGGTCAAGGTCACAGGACTCAATATATGTGCAAAAATGCCTTGTTCTCGCGATATCTCAAGAACCGGTTAACAGATCAATTTCAAACTTGGTATGAGTGTACATATTGAGGTGGCAATGATCTGGTTAGATGTTGGGTTCATGAGGTCAAAGGTCAAGGTCACAGGACTCAATATATGTGCAAAAATGCCTCGTTCTCGTGATATCTCAAGAACCGGTTTACGGATCAATTTTAAACTTGGTATGAGTGTACACATCGGGGTAGCAATGATCAGATTATATTTTGGGGGTCATGAGGTCAAAGGTCAAGGTCACAGGACTCAATATATGCAAAAATGGCTTGTAATGGCATCAACTCTATTTTAATGATTATTGTAATTGTTATTATTTTGTATTATATCTTGTCCCAACTATTATCCTTTCTGTCAGTTTCTCTGTTATAGGCATGTTGCACAAAACTTGCTATTGATCATAACTTTTATATCATTAAACAATCTGAAATGTGATTGGCTCGGAGAATAGATTACCAAAGTAATTATAAAAGTAACCTTTTATTGGTTCTCAATAACTTGTCCTTTGATGTTGCCTTACAATTATGGATTGGAGCTAGCTGATTGCCTTTTAGTAACCACTTGGTATCAAATTTGTAGTTTGCCTGACATAGTTTGGAACCATTACCATAGCGATGAAAAGCTGTGACATAACTTAGGTACTCTACAGCAATCAATTGTCATATTATGATCAATTTGTTATGGTTATGTGCAACATGATGTAAATACAGTATATCTCTTGTGAGTCATCTTTTTGCATTCTCTGTCAGCTCCTGTCCATTGTTCATGTTTTGTTTGATGTTGAATATCTTAATTATATCCCCTTGCGCTTTGCTTGATCTGTCCTTTAAAAATAAAACCTATTCCTCAACTGCATGTATGTAAACCTGCTTTACTCCGAATCCAACTATCCCATCTTATGTGAAACTAAATCAACTCTATGATCTATGGTATGCATGTCATACAAAACTCAAATAGTCTTGTATGGGTTAACTCCTAACGTGCCAAGCTCGCATTTTTGCAAGTTACAATGCACACAAATGCCATAGAGCATTAAAATCCCGGGCACATTAAGAGTTAAGGGCCCTGACAGATAATTAGCTCTCACTTTCATATGTTTCATATTGACCTTCTTTAATACTGCTTTAAATAGACAAGCTGAAAATAGAGATAACGAGAAATCAGAATAACTTAGCTTGCAATTATCATATCTATTTGATATCACAAAACGGTACCAAAACATATAATAATGTGTTGTCCTTTGCCTGGTGGTCCCCTTGAACACACATTATCGTTCTCGCTTCATCAAACATGCTTTCTATGAAAGGTCAGGCAAGCATTGTCTGTTGTCAAGCATTCTGATGTATGCATAAATAGCTTTTGTTCAGTGGGTGGATGAATGATCTTGCAATGTACATGGCATAAAGTGTTACCGAAGGAGCAAGTTGTCAGTGACAACGTCGAATTTAAGGAACAATAACAATTTATTGGAAATAATATCGCTAGTGATATTCGTTTGTCTCGCAATGTATGGTCAAACTAGGAATCTAAACAATCATGACGTTTCATGTGCCGCTGCAACACTTTGTCAAATGATATTATCTAATGTAGACAATCGGTATTTATGCTCTACCGTGGCTCCCAACGCAGAATCTTACATAAGCGAGCACGTACCCGATAGGTCAAAAACGGGCCGCGTCAATTGGCCGGTGCACACGGGCAATCAACCAATCAACGGAACACTGGTTCGGTCCGCCTACCGAACCAGCGTACAATACGTCGCCATGACACTCCCCTACAATCCGGCCCCCCACCGGTTGATTCGAAAACCACGGACGAGCCAAGCCACCTTCTTGCTACAACGCTCATATCCACGTATCAATTTCAGGGCTGGGCGCCCGTATGTTCAATCAATAATAGTAAATATATTATCCATTGCGGATATAGTATCGGAAATAATATCGCTAGTGATATTCGTTTGTCTCGCAATGTATGGTCAAACTAGGAATCTAAACGATCATGACGTTTCGTGTGCCGCTGCAACACTTTGTCAAATGATATTATCTAATGTAGACAATCGGTATTTATGCTCTACCGTGGCTCCCAACGCAGAATCTCACATAAGCGAGCATGTAACAATAACGATTTTTTTTTTTTTGAATTTGAAGATTTGATTTCACAAAAACTTTTTCAGCTCTTCATAACTGAAAAGAATTTGATTTCACTACAAACTGTGATAGTTGTCTGGTGTTATTTCGACCTGTCACTAGCAAATACCAGGTTCCAGGCAGCAGATTATATTGAAAAGCACACTGGTTGTCCTAGATGTCAAGTTTCAAGCCTCAGGTGTGTGAGAGCGCTCTTTAAACACAAAACATCGATAGGTGCTTCACAGCGGGTTTCTACCGTATCAAAGCTTGTCATATCAATTTTACATTTAAACAAAATAAAAATATATGCGAATATGTTTCCCTTTCCCGTTTACAGTACGAACAAAAATTATCTTCAATAAATCCAAATCTAAATAAATGATCTTTAATGTAAATTGCCCCATGCAGTAACTTAAATTGAAACTCTCTCTGCCTCCCAGTCATTAATGTTATTCTTGGTCTAAAAAAACATTCACACATTTCTTTATCTGTATAATTATAATTATTTTGTCCATCTCTTATCTGTAAATCAGAGACTTTTGCAATTCTCTAATAAAATAATCATATATTTTTCTTGATGGTACATCCTTAAAACTTAATTTGTTGTCCAAAAGATATAAATTTGTATTATAATTTATTAGGTCTTCCTCACAAAATTGTATCAAACCTAACTCATTTTTCCAATCTCTCGGAATCGCATGATATATATCAATTATTGTAAGTAAATTCTCACTTCTCATACCAAGATTCAAAAAGTATGCAACGGGTTTAACATGTCCATTATCAATAATATGTTTCAACATAACAATCCCTCGTTCTAATAAATCTTTAGCAAATACCATCTTATTTTTTTTATACATATGTTCCTATTATTACAAATAATTGGATTCATATACCCATTAATATGCCTTAAATTATCAATCTCTTCCCAAGCTTTCAACATTTCGAAATAATAAGGTGGAATCTTCAATCAATTGATGTGAACTTCATCTTTTTCATTTCATAATCACATAAAAAAATTAGCCTTCCTCCCACTGAACTTAAGCAATAATAAAAACAAAATAACGTACACCAAGTGAATGCAGTCTCACAATTAGCAGTTGGTCACTAAAAATTTGTTTGGGGCCACTAACATTTAGTTAAATTAGAAAGGTTACTTACCCAAATGGGCAACCAAATTGTTTTTCTGTGTTTGGGAGTTAAGCAACCTGGTTGAGGTTTCAGGTAACTTTTTACTATAATATAATAATAATTTTACTTTATGAGGGAATATGTTCCATTTTCTGGCATAAGACAATGTTTGAACATATTATTGTTATTAGACCAGATTATAGGCCTGGTCACATATCAAAGAATAGCGTAAATGGAAGACCGACGAATAGAACATTTTCGAAATCAAATTATCCGGTGGTGAAAGTTGTCTCCATTGCTTCATGCACAAAACATTCTACTGGATAGAACAACGTATATTGCCTCAGAAGGAATGGACAGGAAACGCATACCAATGGAGACAAACGAAATGAAAATGTTGTTCTCTGTCGGGCATCCGTTTACACTATCCGGTAGTAAGTTCTCTACAAATTAAAACAGAATTTCGTGCAAATACGTCCAACATTGGCCCTCTAGGCAAGGAAGGAGCATCATTCAAAGTCACTCGCTGTACAGGCTAATCCCATTCATCGCGTACAGCATGGAGGCTGCCATTGATGTTTATGAAACTCGGATTTGGAATTGTTCGCTCTAGAATGTGACATCAAACCCGAAAAACTCTTTTTGTTGGTACACGTTTTGCCTTTTGTTTGTGCACAAACTCTGCAAGCTGCGAGAGCTAACAAAAAGAAGCCGAGGCTGTTTTTTCGGGTTTGACGTAACATTTTAGCACGAACAATTAAAAATCCGGGTTTCAAAACATATAATGGCGGCCTCCATGCTGTACCCGATGAATGTGATAAGCCCATACAGTTAGTGACTTTGAATAATGCCCCTCCTATGTTTAGAGGGCAAACGTTGGACATATTTGCATTAAATTCTGTTTTAATGCAAGCCTCCACACTAACTTTATTCCTACTTGCCCCTTTGGGCAAGTAAAATCATGAATTTTAAAATTTTACTTGCCCGAATGGAAATTGACTTGCCCTAAAATAATACTATGTGAAAAAAGCTCCATCTGCCTGGCAAATTTCTCTCTTGTTTAGATATACATGAGATTATATACACAGAAGGAAAATGTACCCTTTTCTCTTGCAGTAGAACCAAATTAGACCATTTATGAAATTTTACTTGCCCCGGGCAACAGGGCAAATGCTAGTGCCCTGTTTAATGTGTAGAGAACATAATCAAAAGTAAATTGAAGGTGGGGAAATGTCCCCTTTAAAAGAAGACTTTATTGACGAATTAAACAAAATATGTTCTGTATACCCACAAAGGTTGATCTCCACACAAATTTCAAATGTATTTAACCTCTAATAAAGTCTGCATTTGTTTTTCAAAAGTACCTATTTTTGTGTTTACATATATACTAATGAACTCATCTGCTCGGATGTTGTGACGTCATTGAAGCCAAACTATGATTGTGTGCTCGCTTTACGTACATTCATGACCTTTGTACTCTGTTGATCGCGCACAATTACCCTTTGTGAACTGCTGTACCGTATCGATCGTGAATACGCCAAAGCTCGGACAAGCATGACAAGGATGTAATTGAAAAATTTGATTTCTTGGCCCATACAAACGGGTCCTTTTTTTTTTGACCCAAGGATCAAGGACGGTGTCCCACATATTTGTGGGTTGGTAGTCCTACACTTCAGCAAGAAGATAATAAGTTATATGATCTATACAAGGAGAAAGAGCATAAATTTCTCTATTTTTAAAGCCCTATTTTGTTTCTGTACCTGCCTATTTTGTAATGATTTGTATTATTGCGTAGATCGCTATAATTTAGGGAAATCCTTAAAGGGACTGTCCGCCTTTGGCAAGCCAAATTTCAAAAGTTGCAAGGTTATTGTCTTATTTATGAAAGAAAATATAATTTAACAGCATGCCTGAAAAAATTAGGGCTTGAAATCTCTTTTTCGTGGAGTTATAGACCTCAAAATAATAAAACGACACAGCACGTTTAATTGTGCATTATACGAGTATTCACCCGGTGCGAAATTTTGCTCACGGCGCATTCCACGGAGTACCACGTTGCTGTGCGTGACCACTACGTGACCCGTGCACAGATTGTGATCGAACAACGGCGTAAGTGAATACTAAACAAAATAACCAAAACTCGCTAAAACTGACTACATGTAATTGTATAATTTTCATTTTCGAGACCTTTCCCGTGACATACCTTTACAAATGTCTTAACAGCCATCGGTAAATAATTTAGTAGACACAAGGGGGTCCTTCTCCGCTGGTTCCTCAAATAGTCGGCTTCACAATACCTTTACAAGAATAAGTACAATATTGTTGTAATATTATGCTTAAAGGGACTTTAATTTTAATTCTAGCGGTTCCCTTATACCTTGTTGTATTCATATAACAATAAAATCATGGGACAGGTTTCGGTTTTTCAAATTTCCCTTTCGTTACAAAGATATGTATGATTGAAGTATTCAGATAAGAAAAACTCTGGGTGAGTTTTTATTCCGTGTACAAAGTGAGTGTAGTGAGTTACTGAATATCACTTTGCATTTTCGCTCATTACTTGGCCATACAATGTCCATTTGACTTGAAATGTTCACACAATACCCTGTGGACATATGAGATAACAACGAAATACATTGCATCAACCATTCATCACTTTTTGCACATTTCAACAAAGTTACTAGATCCCTTTAATCAGTTAAACTCCTTTATAATTATAGACCGATATATAGTTTGGTGGAGGAGCGCATTCGTTTTTCATTCGTAGAATCCAAATTACAGGGCTGTTCGATCTGAATGTTTGTGTGTGTGTGTTACATTCATCCTCATCCATCTACTGGAAACTGTTCAGACGATTTGTAAAAGGCGGACAGTCCCTTTAAATTGGCATCAATTGTGATGTTTTAAAAACAGATTTTGGCAGGTATGGAATGGTTTTCTAAAATCATGATTTGAATTAGTGCATTTTGCCAATAAAGTCTTCTTTTAAGGTCAGGGTTACTTAGCTCCAGAAGGGTTTTTAAAAAGAGCTCCAGAAAATCACAAAAGAATCCTTGAAAAGTGTGAATCATTGAAGAATCTTATTTTGCAAGTCAATTTTTAGAGCTCTTGTTCAATGCACTTTGCAGGGTCAGCAAGCTTGAAAGCGCCTTCAAATATTTTATTTCCCCAGGCATATTTGGCAAGCCAAACTAGTCTTACATATACAGCAGTATAGAAGAATTTACACTTTTTTCACCAATTCTGAATGTGAGCTGCAAAATCTATTTGCAATGAATCACGGTCCCCTTTTGACCTCATATTGTATGTTGAAAACCTGCTGTATGAATACAACACTTGTCCCATTGTGGGTTGGAGTCAATCTTCTAGGTTGTATGAATTGGTAAAGAGTTATTATGCCTCCACTTGTTAGCCAATGTATAGCAGTACAAAGTTCACGTTTGTTAGATATTATGATATTTTGTGGCAAAATTATATCCCTCAGGCCCTACAGAGGGTTGTGTTATATAGTTATGCATATATTTTTTAAGCCATGATGAAACCAGGGTTTATATATATATATATGGCCAATAATCCAAAATAGTTCTTGGATTCTATAATGGAAAACTGTCTTTGTCATCTATTGTAGAAAAGGCTAGAAAATGGTCCATTCCAAAATGTATTGTCAACAATGTGATTCAAAATGTTCTACTGGAGATTGTTCCTTGGTCTGCAGAAACAAGATTAGTTAGATTGTCCTTGGTAATAAGTGGAGAAACCAAGTCATGGGTTAGATTGTCCTTGGTACTAAGTGGAGATACCAAGTCATGGGTTAGATTGTCCTTGGTACTAAGTGGAGATACCAAGTCATGGGTTTGATTGTCCTTGGTACTAAGTGGAGATACCAAGTCATGGGTTTGATTGTCCTTGGTACTAAGTGGAGATACCAAGTCATGGGTTTGATTCCCAGTTGTGGCATGTATGTCTTCCAACAAGGCTTTTCATTCTACCATAGAGTAGGTCTATGATTCTACATACTGCTCCAATCCCAGGAGTTCTGAGAATTGTCTATTTGTAGTATTTAGCCTGATCATGTCTTGTGGTTGCTTATTGGCTGTGCATCTGGGAGTTAAAAACTGCACATTATAATGATTAGGCTACTTACATGTAGCTTGAATGTTACCCAGTGACCTGGAGTAATAATAGTCCTACATCACTTATAAAGTTATGATTGTTTTCAAAACACCCCTTCAATTATTGATAATACACATTTATCTTATGCAGACCGATGAATTTATGGTAGCGCTAGCTAGCATTGATGAGTTTTATAATTCTGATGAAGTATTTTTAAATTATATATTTTGTGTATTGATCAAAGTAGTTTATTGGAATGGACTCTTGTCGGTCTCACATCAAAGAATGACTGTATGTGCTTTATTTTGGTTCCATTGGTTCAAATATGTATGATAAAATTACAATTCTGAATTGGGTTATTTAAGACCAGGATTTTTTTTGGAAAATGAAGATTCTTTGTGTATATCTGAAATAATTGAAAGGTTGACAAATTGGTAAATGCACAATGTATTCAATTGAAGTAGAAAATGGAATTTGTTTGCATAATTAGACACATATATGCAATAGCCAATACATGGTTGTGAAAAGCGTTAGTGTCATATTATTGCTGGTATTTTGTTCTCAATACAATATTCACTGTTTTATGATACAGATAAAGGATGTACAAATCATTATGTGATAATGGTTAATTGTTCACTGACGCTTTATAATTATGTGCATACATCCCAAGAAACCATAAAGGCACAAGGTGTCTGCATCATGGCTGTTATGTGAAATATGTGGCAATATTTATCTAAATAGTAATTCAAAGGTACCTATCAAGAAGGAGCACAACATGACAAGTTCTATGAAGGAGGTATACTTTTTAATACCTCCTTTGTTCTATACTGGTTACTTCTGTAACGAGTATCTTTTCAAGAGGGATACTTTGATCAGTGACAATGACATAGCACCGTCATTCTAGGTGCACTATTATAGAGGTGCATTGTTACCCTGGGTCATTCGGTAAAGTTTAAACCAACACATTACTCTTGTGCTCCATCTCAACTTCATATCTGGAGCATACCAGATTACCAGCCAAAGCCCATGCAAACCCTCTATAAAATCTTGAGCACTACATGCGATCAAGCACCCTTTTACATACTCCTGGTTGAGGAGTAGCAATGTGCATTACTAGTACTATGCTTTACGTAATTGCTGAAGTACAGAAATGTTGGAGCACCAATCGGTTTTCAGAACTCAAACTCCAGATCACACGACTATGGAGTTTGACCTAACAGTAACTGACTGCAAGTCTGCAACTCTAGGTTTTACTTCTTTCATGCGGTACAGTTGCACCCATTTGTGGAAATAAATAAATTAAAAATTAAAAAAATACTGCAGTAAGACTTGTAAGTGGATGTATCAGAATACGTCTGTTATCAGTCCGTTGTCAGTTTCTACATGTGGCAATGCAGTTACAAGATCCCTTTGACTATACATGCTTACAATACGTCTGTTATCAGACCATTGTCAGTTTCTACATGTGGCAATGCAGTTACAAGATCCCTTTAACTATACATGCTCCCTTTAACTGCTTACAATATATTGTTACATTTGGCTTGTCTTGTTTGATCTCCTCTGCACAGATTGATGAACAAGCTCCTTCAGCATGCTGGGCTTCCACCAATCAAGAAAGTCAATGAGGGCTCTTTGGCATTCAAGCAGGTAAGATTTTTATTTGTAAGATTTTTATTTGTAAGATTTTATTTACTCTATCGACCCCCTTCCGGGGTATGAGAGTACAAACTTCTTTTTACAATATACAACAATTCAAAAACAAAACATGCAACAACAATGTAACATAAACATATCTACAAATTCAGCCTTTCTGGGCAATTAACCCTTCTGCCACTTCGTGTTAATATTGGTGCTCTATTTCTCATATCATTAACAAGACAATCCTCATCAGAATATGTTTTCAAGCTAAATTTTAACATAATAACTCCAACAAAAAATGCTAACTTCTTTAACTGGCAAGTATGATTTTTATGAAGCATATTAAAAAGTGGTTTCATATGCAAAGCACACGGAGTACAATCATACAGTTTCTTTGGTAAATACATTTGTCTTTCATTATTAAAATATGGACAAATAAAAAGATAGTGATATTCATCACCAATGCCTTTTGTCTGAGGACCATAAAGAACATTGCATTTCATCTAGGTATATCATATCAATTCTTGGGCTTTATTTTCAAGAGATCCATTCACTTTGTCAAATTCGACCAAAATCACTTGGAGCTTTTACACTTCTCTTGTAACTTGTTGTTTGGCTTATGGTAACAGAAGAATAAAATGTGTTTTCATTTTGAAAATGTCTCACTAATTATGGAAATATCTAAAATTTAATTGAAAAGCATGAAAGAACGCTTATTGATTGTAGTAAAGAGTATCCGAGTTTGGATACTCAATTGTCCATCGTATCCAAATTCGGATACGTCATGCGAACAATAGGGGATAAAATCTGACATCAATTTTCACTTTTTTCGCTAGGTAAAAATTGTTCCTTTGCTTTTAAAATATCTCATATCATTCAGAAGAATCTTACAATGATACTGGTATATGAAGTCTCAAATATCTCATATCATTCAGAAGAATCTTACAATGATACTGGTATATGAAGTCTCAAATATCACTTTCTGAAAATCACTTATGGTATCCAACCAGTGTTTAAAAAAGAGTAAATAAAAACAATAAGTCAAACTGCATAATGCCATTTATTTGGTTTGTTTTTTATTTCAGTTGATTCAATTCATATTGCTATGGTGTAGAAGGTGTTAGTCGGAAGGGCTTTGCTTGAAAGTGACAGTTGATGATATTATAAGCACACCTGTTAATCATTTCTATGATTTTTTTTCATGAGTTCAAAGATAAAAAAACTCATTAGACTTCATATGCAAATACACTTTCATGCTGCATTTAAACTTTTTAATGAATTTACCATGTAAGGCTTCATAGATTGAGGTTTTGAAAGATATAGGTAGCATTCTGTGCTTTATGGCAGAGTAGAAACAATTCAGGAAAATGGGGGCCAAGTTACATGCTCTAATAAACTGATAGTCAAACCTGCTCTAGTGACCACCTGCATACAATAATCATGACTCAAGGAGTGGCCTTTACAAATAGTGCACAGTATAATGGTACATGGGATATTGCATGCAATCAAAGGTCTTTGAGCATGTGTGTGTTTAAACCTACTTTCAATGATATAAGATTGTCAGGAATGCTTGGATGATGTGACAAAAAACTGTACAGTAAAAATTGGCTGCAGCGGCAAAGTGTGGTCGGTGGGATGAGGGGAGGAGGGCACACCTGATGTTTTTTCTTATTTTTCACCGATTTTCCCTTATGTTTCTTGGGTTGGTTGCCCCCCCCCCCTTCCCCGTACCAACGCTACTGATTGCTACATATTTATTTGTTGATCCTCGTTATAACAAGCTTCCACCTGTATGTAGATATATCTTCCAAAATCCATATAATCAGTCTCATAGTGTGCAGGAAAATTAATATGTAGGTTATTGAAACTTAAATGATTTGTTCTTTCTTTTCCTTTGACCTATGTCCCGATCAGATGGAAAACATTTCTAATTTCCTGAGTCAGGCTGAGAAGTATGGTGTACCTAACGGCTGCCTGTTCCAGACGGTGGATCTCTATGAAGAGAGAGATGTTGGCTCAGTAAGTAGGCTACACTCTGCAGTGTCTAGCTGCATATTATGCCAATTCAGGGCTTTACAATCATTAGCCCACTGGCCCAGACTGGCCAGACATATCTAGGAAAGTAATAACGGGGGGGGGGGGGGGGGGGGGGGGGGTGCTGCTGATCGGAAACTTCATTTTCAATGTGACTATGACAGTTTTGGACAATCTTGTATTATGTTTCTTTGCTAAGCATTGTCCATTATCAGTGGGCAGTCTGTAACGGATCACCCAAAATTAAAGTCTTTTACTGGCTTGGCCACTAGCATCAAATTTAGTGAGGAGACCTAGCAAAGTAATATAAAATTTCATCTAGTTAGTTTCCTTTCACTTTGGATTGATCACACATACATTCTCCAGGGCTCCACACTTAGCTTTTTTGTCAGTGGCCCAGTCGGGCCAGTGAAATAATTTCTTCCCCTTTTCTGGTGGCCCGCAAGAAAATGTACTGGCCCCAACATTTTATTTCATGAGTTAACTTTTTACTATTAAAAATATCACACTTTCCTAATCAAACCTGTGATTATAGACTAAGCATGACATGGAAGATAACACGATTTTTATAATTTTGTCAATGTTGGGTTAAAAATCTGCTTGCCCCATCGGGCCACCAAAATATGACTTTTCTACATTTTTGCTGGCCCAAAGTGCAATTTCACTGGCCCCGGTCCAGCGGGCCAGTGCGAGTGTTGAGCCCTGCATTCTCTTGATACTAGCATCAGAAAGATCTTTTGCCAAAAGCCATTATTGTAGGGTGCTTTGTAGCATAAAACTCCTATTACAAATGATATATTGTGTTATTCACAGAAGAAATCATGATGATTCTTCCTCGTTAATAGTATTGTCATTGTTTTACTTTTAATTATCAGGAATCCGACTAAAATGAAACTTTACAGTGCTATCATAGATGATGCATGTATGCTATACAGTACTTTTGATAATGATGTGATTCCCATTTTGTCTTGTAAGGTTGTGATGTGCCTGTATTCTCTCGGTGGTGTTGCAACGA
Organism: Echinarachnius parma; assembly: GCA_037951105.1. Taxonomy (NCBI): domain Eukaryota; kingdom Metazoa; phylum Echinodermata; class Echinoidea; order Clypeasteroida; family Echinarachniidae; genus Echinarachnius; species Echinarachnius parma. The sequence continues at coordinate 176,044 of JBAMJV010001276.1, read as the reverse complement.
AAAAGGACTACCCTGTCAAATGGGGCATTGCTGTTGCTGATCCCACCAAACGAGAGTTCTCTGAGGAGACGCTTGCTGCAGGTCGGGCTGTGATTGGTCAGCAGGCAGGCTTCAACAAGGGGGCCACACAGGCAGGGTCTGGAGGCTTCGGCAATACACGACGCCTGTGAGCAGCACACCGCCCTGTAATTACATCGTCATGTTAACATCAACAAATTGCAAATTTCATTGTCACTTAAAAATACTATTCTCCATCTAGTTTTAAATTAGATTGACTTGAAATTCAACTATATAATGTAATCTTGTATTTGGTAAAAACTGTATGCTTTTCTATTTTATAGCCAATATTTTGTATTTACATTAAGGGTGAATGATTCGTTACTTAAATGCAAAAAGTGATAAATGAAATAGGTAGATATCCATGAGTCATAGGTACAGCAGTCACAAAGTAACCAGTTAAAGAGTTGATTTTTAAAAGGTTTAATCATAATCAATGGCTGAAAATGTATATGTGGCCGTGTGTGACCCTTCTATATTAAAGGATGTGAAAGTTAGCCTTGAATTTTTGTAGGATCTGTATCTCAGAGCATCAGGTATACATGTATGTGTAGGATCTGTATCTCAGAGCATCAGGTATACATGTATGTGTAGGATCTGTATCTCAGAGCATCAGGTATACATGTATGTGTAGGATCTGTATCTGAGAGCATCAGGTATACATGTATGTGTACAGAGCTCAACATTCACCCGTTTTCCTTGTATCCTGTTTAGCAAATTAACTCCTGACATTTCACATTTTAGTGGCCAGAAACCAGAATTGTGTGACCCCAAACAAACAAAAACATTACAAGTCTGTTATGTTTGATTCCCTGTAGTGTGTCAAGTAAACTCAGGCACTTATGATATTTCGGTGGACAAACCTAAATTCTCTGGTCGGCCCCTGGCCAGTGGACCAGTGCTAATTGTGTGACCTAGTTCATACATGTATGTATGCACAGGTGTTTGGTTTGGTCATTAAAAGATGTGCCTAGATTTTGTCTGATTTTTATTTTGTTGTCACACACTAAATATGATACAAGACTTTAAATAAATATTCACACACATTTTGGTGCTTGTTACTTTATGCCAGTAAAAAATAATTTATGATTTAATTCTAAAGGCCAAAGAAGGGGTTTTATGACGCCCTGACAAGGGAAATAAAGTATAAACATTCAGTTTGTATGACATTTATCTCAACAAATATCTTATGTACATTTATCTTGTATTTTGTTAAATTGTTGTTTTTGCCTACATAAAAGCCATGGAAAAAAATCTTGCTAGTTGATATGAATATTCCTGGGAAGCCATTCGGATGATAAGGCATGTATGTGATAAGTTTCTGCTTTCTGGTTAAACCATCATGATCATGCGCATTACATTTCCATTTCTTATTAGCACATTTTATGTTTCCAACTGTTCCAACAACACACATTCCCTTTTATTATGTTTAATGTGATGTGATTGTATTTATATTAGGTGCTAACAAATGTTAAACACTTTCTGTTTCATGATCAGTTTCTTTTAATAAATCATGATTATTTAGTAGCAAGAGTTAATTTGAACACAACATGATATTGAGCAGTATAATTCCAATTATGAACTACAGGGCCCATACTCATGAAAGCCTGCTAGATTAGTTCCTTGCTAAGTCTATTTTGGACGACGTGGCTAAGAATTATACATAATATCTTTTAGTTGCTAACAAAAGTCAACTTAGTGGGTACCTCAGGCTTAGTTGGGGACTAGGAAAACTGTTTGTTGCTCAATAAACTGCAAATTAAAAATACACTTAGCAAGGAACTAGTAAGGAAGCTAGCGGGGTTTAATGAATATGGGGCCTGGTGAATAGCAATTTGATTTCCAATTAAGCACCTACTTGTGATGTTGTTTATTGTCAGGTTCTAATGTATTTATAGCATTCCTTGTTACACAGTAACAACACGTTACAAAGGTTGAATAATTCCAATTCATGTCTTTACACTTCTACTAGATCCTCTTTGTTTGACCAAACACTGTATGGCTCAATTACAGGAGTGATGTTTGTCCGTTTGACCAAACACTGTATGGCTCAATTACAGGAGTCATGTTTATCCTGATTATGCTGAAATTTGCTTATTGGAGTTATTCACTTAATATATGTTTTTACTAATATGATTATATTGATTTTATATTAGTATAGTGCAGATATTGCAGTGTTGACATATTATACAGAATGTAATTAATTTAATTTAATTCTGCTGTAATGCCATAATATGATCAGATCATCAGAAATGCATAGCATGTACTAGTATTACTAATTAAATAGATCACATCTTCTTAAAGAAGATAACCATTGGGCTACATCTTAATCCTTGAATCTGTAATAATTGTACTGTCTTCCACATAAGTTTAGAAAGTCTATTTGATATAATATAATAGTGTAGAAAGGGACATTTATATGAGTTATGGCTTTAGTGGCATGAAAATATATTATGGTTTTGTATCGGTTGTCTGTGTTTATATCATTTTATTTATCATTTAGTCTATTTAGATCATTTATTATTATATTTTATCTTCATTATATATTGTGGTTAAAATTGTGATATATCATTTTGTCCACAATCATAGAGCACAAATCATGTTACTAGCATTTGCCTTTTGAATGGGAAAACAGTGACTTGAGTTCTATATTATGTCTTTAATAATGCTAGAGATTACTGTAGCATTCGTGACATTTACAGAGTAAGCACTTTGACAATGAATGAGGTATATATAGTATATCTTTGCTTTTAATCACAGTGAGGGAAATCCTCTGAAATGAAATCATCAGTAAAGCTAGTCTGTGGCTCTTTAGTGCTTTATAAGTACCTGCATTTATTTACAAATCTTGCAAAAACATTGCAATGCATATTATTCATTGCAAAATTAAAAAAATAATGCATGAATAAATAAAGTCATATAAAATAATTGTAGAATGAGTGCTTGCAGTATTTCTTTGAGGATGTTCTGTTTATATTAAACCGATTGCACAATACATGGATCAATATTGTAGCTCCATGGCAAGTTCAAGGTTTGATTTTACAGGCATTCCTGCTTAAAGGACTATGAAACAGACAATCTATTGTTTGCATACTAAATAGGATGAATAGTCTCTGAGTTTGAGCACGATGAGTCAAAATATAAGGAATCTATGGCTTCTTGGAAATAGCTATTCATTTATACGAGTGACTCAAATTGGCAACACACTCTGGCAAATTTTGGACAACTCCCCATACGTTTTGTACACAAAATTTTGATTTGTTTAAATTTTCTCAAAATATATGTTTACCCTTCATATGAGTTGAACATACGTTTTATAGAATACATATATACACAGCATTTCATGAGTTTGGGGAATGGAAAAGTGTGACTATGTAGAAAACTTATCAAATTGGAAAATGTGTGTACAAAAGTCAAAACAAATGGGGAGTAGTCCACAAACTTATCAGAGTACGTTTCCAATTTGAGTCCCCCATATAAATAAATCAACATCTTCAAAGAGCCATAGTTCTCTTATTTCTAGCCCGATGATGCTCTTCTAACTTTCTGAGATTATTCCTCCGTATCTCTTAGAGCCTATAAAAGCCATGTTTTTGCTTGGTTGCCATTGCATGCAAATGCATGTTGACTTCTGTTTATCTGTAATAATGTACACATTAAATATTTGTAAACTTTTGGACCTCCAAGTGATCAAAAGATTTTGTTTCTCCAAAAGTGATAATTGAAACTATAATCATACACCAATATCGTAAGATTCTTCTGAAGTGATGGTATGATGGAAAAGGAACACTGTTTTCCAAGCGAACAAAAAAAGTGAAAACTGGTATTACTGTCAGATTGAGTACAATTGAAAAGTGTCCGGGACGCTTTCACTCAATCATAAATATCTCTATAATTAGGAAGACATTTGAAATATCAAAACTATTTTCATTATTATGTTACCCTAAACCAAACAATACGGTACAAGAGATCGTAAAAGCTCCCACGTTGAATTTGACAAAGTTAATGGATCTCTTTAATATGCTTTGTTGTTTTTGAAACATTTAATACATTATTTTTCTTCATTTTGCTAAACTCGCCAGAGTGCAATTCTGGTTATGACATATTCAGTCAATCACTACTCGGTGACTAATACGATGAACAATTAACAGTGGAATTCACCTTGCCCAAGCTGAGCACCTGCTCTCAATAGCATCGCATCTTCGGAATACAATACCAACTCGCACACAATTTCAATAGCAGTTGCTATGTTAGAAATGTTAAACCACAATTAGGACAAGAAAGACGCTGATTAGCTATTTTCTTTTTGTACTGTTCATCTCGTGATATATGAAAAGCGATTGATGAAAGATGATGTCATAACCAGAATTTTACTCTGGAGAGTTTTTTGGCTTAGCCAAATGAAGAAATATTGCTAAAATGTTTGAAAATATGCAAGACATATTGAGGTCAAACAGTTTACAAATATTTGATGTATAGGCACTGGTACAGATCGACAGAAGTCGACACTTTTTGCCTGTCACGGATCCTCTCCTTAAATCTGATGCTCATGTTAAAGGGCAATGGAACCCAAGCAAACTGTTGCTTTCATAGACTTGAAGAGATTATGATGAATAATCTCTGAAAGTTAGAGCGTAATCGGGCCATAAACAAGAAAACTATGGCTCTATGGGGAACTCAAATTGGTTTGTGGACTACTCCCCATATGTTTTGTATACACATATTTTCCCATTTTTACAGTTTTCTTAATAGTCACACTTTTCCATTCCCCAAACTCACGATATGTTGTGTATAAATATATTCTACAAAACATATTGAACTCAAACGAAGTGTAAACATATATTTTGAGAACATTGAACAAAATTGAAATTTTGTGTACAAAACGTATGGGGAGAAGTCCACAACTTTGCCAGAGTGCGTTGCCAATTTGAGTCACTCATAGAAATAAATGGATATTTTTAAAGCGCCATAGTTTTCTTATTTCTTGACCGATTGTGCTCACATTTCAAGGACTATTCATCCTATTTAGTGTCTTAGTGCATACAACAATTTGTCTGGGCTGAGACAAACTATATTGCACTATCGTGTTAGCAGCCTATTAACATTACACAATAACATAACCAACATTTTAGACATATTCAAACATCCATTTTGACAGTAATGTTATTTACAATAATAAATTTTTTTTTAAATAAATATACCAATAACATTGATAATAAGGAATGTTATGTACATACAACAATACAAATATCAACGTATCTTCATTAGATGAATTATAATGGACATGAACTCATGTGCACAACAACGACATGTATCATTGCAATGAACACCAGCTGCTGTGGTTGGATGGTTCATTGATGAATTTGATATGAAACAAGAAAATGAATGAGCAATGATGAAAATGAATGCGAAGAGATCAAACCATTGAATGTATGACGCCGTAATGACTGTAGTTAATTTATAACATTAATGGACTTAAGCTTGAAAATCGATAGGAAAACTTATACTGTAATAATTGTGCTGCAAAGGCGTAAGAGGCGGGGGCCCAGGCGCGCCGGAAGCAGTTTTGGATTGAGGAGGGGGGGGGGGGGGGGGGGGGGGAATACCTAAGGGGGCTCACGATTTTTGTTTGTGTAGGGGCTCATGCCCAACCACACTCACCCCGACCATACGCAAGTTACGCAACATACATTCACACACACACCCACACACACACACACACACACACACACTGTGTATATGAAATGAAGAAGATAAGACTAGTGTGAGAAGTAATTGAAATGCTAGCATAGGCGTCGATTTCTTCTCGCCATTATGGGATGACACGTCATTTCGACCATCTTCGACAAGGGAGCGAAGCGACCTACCCAGCAGGTGGGTGGAGGGGGGGGGGGGGGATGGTAGGGGACACAAAATATTTTTTTAACCGAATGGCACCTAATTCGTCATCGGACATTGTGTGCACATAACGCACTCGGGTTAGCACTTTTGCCCAAGAAGCTTTGGGATTTCCGATATCTAGAAGTAAAGATGTTATTCATAATCAGATTCCCATAGTTAGCTGTATCATTGATAAGATCATTATCATCACACATTTAATAAAAACATGATAATAATGAATGATAACGACACATTTGGCTTAATTTCGGGTCGTTCAACATTTTCTTCTTCTTTTTTTGCCAAACGATTGGGGGGGGGGGGGGGGGGCACGTGCCCCCCGTGCACCCCCCCCCCCCCCCCCGTAGCTACGCAACTGGGTCAAGCTCATAAATGGTTCCAGTCATATCTATCTCCATCAAATTGTTTGTATCGATGATCATACATCTGATTCCTCTTGTGTTACGCGCGGAGTACCGCAAGGTTCTCTATTTTCATCGTACTTGAAAGGGACTTGATAGGGTTGAAACATATACTTGGAAATCACTGTGTAAAATATCACTGTTATGCAGACGATATTCAACTGTACTATTGCAATTCAAAAGCTTGAAGCTTGTATTGTACACAATTGGATGAGTCTGCATTCTTTGAAATTGAATAATGCCAAATCTGAGTTCATACTTTTTGGTTCCAAGGCACAATCCATAAGGTTAAAGGGATAGTTGAGTTTTGGTAAAGAGAGTACTATTTTTGCCCGTATTTTGGTCTAACTGAATTTTATTAACCAAAACCTGCACCATCATATCATAAACTAACAGTAAGAACTCCATCATGCTCGAAAGGAATACAAAATTACAAATGACTAAGTAAAAAGCCTGTTATCATTCAAAAAGAGCCGTTAAAACTCAAGAGGCGATCTCTAAAAACTCATTGGTTTCAAACGGTTTGAATAAAATATTGTGCATGACTTGTGATGCTTTGTTGAAAAAGTGATTAGATAGCAAACCTCTTTTGTAATTTTTTGAAAAGAGGAAGCATTTAAAAATGTTTTTAACGGCTGGTTCAAAATTATCGAATAAATGTGGGGTCCCACAATTATTACAAATAGTTATTATGTTTATGGATATTTCAGCCATTTCTGAACGGATTTTGATTAAATAAAGTTTATTCTGTCATTAAAATTGGATGCTCTTTCAGATTTGACATTCAGTTTTTCATTATCTCACAAAAAATAATTTGTTTAGCGCCCTCTATACCAAAACTCAACTATCCCTTTAAAGGGACAGTCCCTCTTTTACAAAACGTCTGAACAGTTTCCAGTTGACGGATGGGGATGAATGTAACACACACACAAACAAATCAGATCGAACAGCCCTGTAATTTGGATTCTACGAATGAAAAACGAATGCGTCCCTCCATGAAACTATATATTGGTCAATAAAGGAGTTTAACTGATTTAGCATAATATTACAACAATATGAAGAATATATAATTACATGTAGCCAGTTTAAGCGAGGTTTAGTTATTTTGCTTAGTAATCGCTTACATATTGTTATGTATGCGTGGGTCACGTAGCTAGCGCGGGTCACATAGGGGTCACGCATAGCGCTGTGGCACTCCTTGGAATCCGTGAGCAAACTTTCTCGACGGGTGAACACACGTATACTGCACAATTAACTGTTGGAAGATGGTTTATTAGATTTAGGTCTATACTCCACGAAAAAAGAGATTTCAAGCCCTAATTTTTTCAGGCATGCTATTAAATGACATTTTCTTTCACATAAGACAATAACCTCGCAACTTTTGAAATTTGGCTTGCAAAAGAGGTTGTTGTTGTTTAATGTTTATTGGCGGTTCATTCAATTTGAATATTTTCGCCAAAAACTAAATATTATTTCATTCTTCTCATTTATTTTCTTTATTTTAATATTTGTATTATTATTATTATATACATATGTATGACGATGGTAGTCTTTCGTCAAGACTCTCACGCTATATGCACAATTACGTCTCGCTCGCTGACCCCGTGATCTCTCACAGCTAGCTTGCTCGCGATCGCATATAGAATCTCCAAGCCATATATAGCCTTGACTAAAGGCTATGACGATGGGTGATTAGAATTAACAAGTCTTAGCTCATACAACTAATGTTTTCTTTCCCACTCGTATATACGGATACACACAAACAATATATATCCTTCCTTAAAACCTGGGGGGATGATTGTACATGTCATTCCCCCCCACCTTGTGAGGTGGGGGGATGCATCCCCCTAACCCCCCCCCCCCCCCCCCCATTGTCTACGCCCCTGATTATGATAATAAGACGCCCACTTCCACATATGTGGCGGGAGTCCCGATGTGAGAGGTGGGCTCTGTTATAAAAAAAAAAAAGGAAATTGTTTATTATACTATTAAGAGGCCTACGACCACATATATTATGCGGCGGGAGTCCCGATGTGAGAGGTGGGCCTCGGTGAGATATAAAGGAAATGTTTATATTGTTGTATATAATGGTATTAATAAACATTTGTAGTGATATTGTATAATTTTTTATACACGTAAAAGTATATGCATGCTCAAACCGGTACAGAGACTGTTAATAGGATAACTATGCAGGCAACTGAAGACGGTTTTGATCACCATAATAAATTTTGCTCAAAATTAATGACATGTATGAAAATTTGAAAATATTTAGTAAATTACACCCTGCACCTTGCACTTTAACTTACAAAGCCCAAAAATGTTTGCTACCTCTGTATGTTCTTGGTTAATATGATTTGTTTTGATTTTATATATAATTTTGTTTGTTTTTTGGAATCGGATGCAGGTGCAAAGAAAAACGAAGGCGACCAGAGTGCATCTCCATGCCTAGACTGATTCGTCAGTTGAGAAGCCTGCTCAACGTACCGAGCCGGGTTGGCCCGATGATGCCTTTAATGTTGGTTGTGTTTATTGATGGTCTGAAAACGTTTATGCACTTATATATACATATATACATATAAATAAAAATATTAAAATAAAGAAAATAAATGAGAAGAATGAAATAATATTTAGTTTTTGGCGAAAATATTCAAATTGAATGAACCGCCAATAAACATCAAACAACAACAACAACCATTGTCAAGTTCTTGTAGAAATCTTGGAGTAATGTTTGATTATAATTATGTCAATGTCAATGCAAATATCTAGTGTATATGTAAATCTGTCCGGTACCAGTTACGTAATTTAGGCTTTATTCGCAAATACGTACTTGACATGTTCCTCGACCAACATAATTGTCCACGCACTCTTTTCTTCTCGTTTATATTTTGGTAATCACTGATCAGTTGGCAGTTGCCCCATGCAGTCCCAACTCTCACAATTACAAACAACTACAAAACACAGCAGCCCGCATAGTTACACTCACAAAGAAATTCACTCACATTACTCCTGAATTACAGACACTTCATTGGCTACCAATTGATCAACGCATTAAATTTACGATTTTGTTAATAACTTTTTACTGTATACATGGTTCTGCCCCTAGCTATAATGCTTCTTTGATAAAGCAATACAATCCTACACGACCCCGATCCTCTCAGTCTGGCTTACTTTCTATAGTTTTATCCCACCAAGCAAAAAATCATGGGGGACAGCTAGGGCTTTCGCACATGCGGGTCCTTCACTCTGGAATGAGCTCCCCCAACACATTAGAAACATTACATCCTTATAATATTTTAAGATTAGTCTGAAACTTATACCTTTTATAAGTTGCATTTCAGTAATTTCCAGTAGTTTCATTTTTTTTTTCATATATATTTATGTATCAAAGTTGTTCATACTTATGTTTCAAATGTTCATGTTTTTTGTTTCCCCCTCTCTTTTTGTGTGTAAAGATGAGTAAACTGCGCCCTGAGCACCTTGAAAAAGGTGGAATTATTGGCGGCATTATAAGACTTCTTTATTATTAGTATTGATTATTATTATAAACTACACCCTGCACGTTGCACTTTTAAGCCCCAAATGTTTGCTACATTTGTATGATTTTAAAGAATGTTTGACAAATTTAAAATATTTGAAGTATTTTGTTTGATTTGATATAATTTTGTTTTTCGATTCGGAAGTAGGTGCAAAATAGAACGAAGGCAACCATGCAGAGTACATCTCCACGCATCAGGGGGACCTAGACTGATTTGTAAATTGGTTCTGGTTGTTTCATAGTTTTTTAATATTATTATTTTTGTGCTCATGTGCTGATAATTGTTGACATCTTGGAAGAAAGTTTTTGTATGAATTTACCGTAATGTCACATTCAATTATTGATACAAGTTAATCAATGAATCTCTTTAGACACTTTAATTTTCATTTATGTTTAGATTACAATTAAGAGAGGATATACATATATTATAGTAATTAAATTTTGTAGGCAACCACTTTTTGCTTATCTTGTCAAATACATTTATAAATATTAATTTTTTGGTTGTATTTTGATGTAATATTTGTATTTTGCGTTGTAATATATTTATGCTTCATGCATATATTTAGTCTTGTTTATTTGATGTGTTCAATACAAACCGATATATCTACTGTATATATCTATCTATCTATCTATCTATCTATCTATCTATCTATCTATCTATCTATCTATCTATCTATCTATCTATCTATCTATCTATCTATCTATCTATCTATATCTATCTATATATCTATCTATCTGTCTATCCATCTATCTATCTATCTATCTATCTATCTATCTATCTATCTATCTATCTATCTATCTATCTATCTATCTATATCTATCTATCTATCTATCTATCTATCTATCTATCTATCTATCTATCTATCTATCTATCTATCTATCTATCTATCTATCTATCTATCTATCTATCTATCTATCTATCTATTTATCTATCTATCTATCTATCTATCTATCTATCTCTATCTATCTATCTATCTATCTATCTATCTATCTATCTATCTATCTATCTATCTATCTATCTATCTATCTATCTATCTATCTATCTATCTATATCTATCTATCTATCTATCTATCTATCTATCTATCTATCTATCTATCTATCTATCTATCTATCTATCTATCTATCTGTCTATCCATCTATCTATCTATCTATCTATCTATCTATCTATCTATCTATCTATCTATCTATCTATCTATCTATCTATCTATCTATCTATCTATATCTATCTATCTATCTATCTATCTATCTATCTATCTATCTATCTATCTATCTATCTATCTATCTATCTATCTATCTATCTATCTATCTATCTATCTATCTATCTATCTATCTATCTATCTATCTATCTATCTATCTATCTATCTATCTATCTATCTATCTATCTATCTATCTATCTATCTATCTATCTATCTATCTATCTATCTATCTATCTATCTATCTATATCTATCTATCTATCTATCTATCTATCTATCTATCTATCTATCTATCTATCTATCTATCTATCTATCTATCTATCTATCTATCTATCTATCTATCTATCTATCTATCTATCTATCTCTATCTATCTATCTATCTATCTATCTATCTATCTATCTATCTATCTATCTATCTATCTATCTATCTATCTATCTATCTATCTATCTATCTATCTATCTATCTATATATACATCTATCTATCTCTCTATCAAATCTATCTATCTATCTATCTGTCTATCTATCTATCTATCTATCTATCTATCTATCTATCTATCTATCTATCTATCTATATCTATCTATCTATCTATCTATCTATCTATCTATCTATCTATCTATCTATCTATCTAATAAACGTACCCTGACGAAGCCCTATGGGCGAAAATTCGGAGAACTATGTTTTCTTACGGTGTTTTATTTAAATGTTTGTCTCTATCTATCTATATCTATCTATCTATCTATCTAATCTATCTATCAGTTGAGAAGTCTGATGATGTCCTTGATTTAGTTTTGTGTATATTGGTTTGAAAACGTTATTTATGCATTAAAAAAATATATATATACAGCCTTGGAAATAATTATTAGACCAAGCACTTTTTGCTCATTTTTTGAGAGTTTTTACACTATTTTGTCAATTAAATTACATTTTAAAGAAACAAAAGCTCATAAAATATCAAAGGGGGTATAGTCAATGGGATTAGGAATGCCTACAACAGATTTGATGTCTTGAATTTGAAGAAAACAAGAATTTCATGAATATTTGCATGGATTTTTACCATAAAAACGTATGGGTTTTATACACACGTTTTCGATGTATAGTGGAACATGTCAAGATTTTTTTCTGCAAGTAGTGCTTATATCATAGAAATGTCTTTCCTTTCTTTGTAGGGCTTGTTCATGAGTAAATTAATTATTGATTAGAGTTGCCAAGTGACGGTCAATCGCTCTTATCAAAGAAGTAAGACCAGGTGAAGTTAGATTCTATCCTGGTACACTGCTAAAGCACAGGTAGCCAGCATCCAAATATTATTTGCTTCTCCAACAGAGTTTTATGCCACTTGGCAACTCTCACCAAGAATCAAAGTGCTAAGACAAGTTACACTAGGAACTGGGGAGACCTGTCTATGATAAAATCACAACTTGCAGGGGAAAATCAACAAATTTTGCACTTTGTTTTAAAAAATGTATGGAAAACCCATACCTTTAATGTACATGGGAGGAATGGACAAAATCCATACAATTTGTATAAAATTAATGTTTTTAATCAAATTGTACGCCCGCAACTTGAGTATGGCTCCGAAGCCTGGAACCCGTACAACTCTACTTCAATTCAAGGGATAGAGCGAGTGCAGAGAGCAGCAGCCCGCTTTGTGCATCAAGACTACAGGAGGAGCACATCAGCCTCTGCACTTGTAACTGCACTTGATTGGGACCTCCTGCACACACGCCGGATCCTTGCACAGACTACCGTGCTGTTCAAAATTCACCATGCACTTGTCAGCATCTCACCTCCAGTCCTCATCGTACCAGCCTCGTACTTTGGGAGAAACGACCACAACCTCAAATACTCAATACCACAAGCCACAATAGACCCCTACAAATTCTCCTTCTACCCACGATCCATTCGAATCTGGAATCAACTACCAAGCATAGCAGTCAACTCAACATCTGTGACTGCTTTCCAGAAGGCTGCCCTACCAGCTCTTAGATGCATGCAGCCTCCGGTGGGATCCAGGATGCTGTAGATCAGAGCTTGGTTTTTACTTGCACTTAAACACTCCATTTCTTATTGTATATAATGGACATTCACCTACACTGTAAATACCCTCACTTTTCACGTCGGCCATTGACGTCACATCACTGGTCATCCCAGTTTAGCTTCCCCAGTGAGCTGCTATAGGGATTATCTCTTCAAGGTCAAGGTAGGTATCACTAAAACAATTGAGGATACCCCTTTGGGTATATCATTAACTATTTTGTCTTTAGAATATCATAAAATTGACAAAATAGCATAAAACTTCGAACAAATTGTTCAAAAAGTGCTTGGTCTAATAATTGTTGCCAAGGCTGTATATATAAAGACAATAAATGAGAAGAATTAAATATTCGGCGAAAATGTTCAAATTTAATGAACTGTCGATAAACAATAAACAACAACAACAACAACGTTTTCGCACGTTGGCCTGGAACGGGGCCTGGTGGAGCTCGCGAAGACCATTTTCATTTTATTAAGTGCAGTGTTTCATGCTTGGATCATGGCAAATAGAACCGTTAGAGACGCCAAAAGTGTAAAAGGCACAAATCCTCAGTATTTGGTGGAAAAAATAACAAGATCGCGAATATATGAGTCGAGATATTGGAAGGAGGAATGCTTTGCCTTAAGTGGTATGTATCATTATTTGCTTTGCCTGTGGCTTTGTTGTATCAATACTTCTATACTTCCACATGTACGCTGAATCATGATAGGTATAATACTCTCATCAGGTATGAAGATCAGCGAAATACATCGTCGGAACATCTTGCGGATTATTGCAAAAAGTTCGCTGCGTGTGTCCATTTCTGACGCAGGATCTTAATTCATTGCTGCGATATGTCGGCGGATATAAGCCAGGACACACGATTAACACGCAATATTTAGAATGCTTTTATCATCATTTGTTTATGCATTTTTTTTCATGTGCAAATAAGATTTTAAGTTTTCTCTTTTGTGTTTTCTTCTTCTTCTTCTTGTATCATCATCATCATCATCATCAATATACGGAAATAGAAGGATTTCTCCTGTAGACTTTCCGGTCTTCTCTTCATTAATTGTTGCAACTGTACATCTATTATTAAGCCTGAGTCATGTCGGAATTTTTTTGTTCCGGAATCCGCCGGTGTTGTGCCGGTCGGAATCCGGTGTTCCGATAAAAAAAAATCTGCCAATGAATGATACGGAACGAACACGCACTAGAAGGTCTGCCATGGTTTCGGCAGCGCAGGCATGCAGGCCCCGCGCTGCGAGACAGGCCAACTCAACTGCCTTGACTTTGCAAGCAAGTTGCACTCTTAAAAAGTGCCGAAAAGGAACGAAAATGTCTCTTATTTTACTTACATGTTTGTATGGCTTTTAAAATAAATACGAGAACAATTACCTGCAAAAACAGCAACAACAAAAATGCGCTGATTATATCTCGAACATTTTCTAACTCGCTCGAAACTGCATGAATGAAGCTAATACAACGACACGAATAAGTCAACACTAACTTATACTTTGCGTGCAGGCTTATAGGGTCTATTTTCCTACGCGAGATCCATCCGCTGGGGATTTCCCCAATTCCCGGCGGATCGATCTCGCGCAAGAAAATAGACCCATAACCTGCACACAAAGTATACAAGTGATATGGCGGGCTGTGTCGGAGCATTATTAGTACCGATATCGATAGAGGGCGGACTGGATGTCAACGTTTGAGAAACGTTTTGATGACATATATGGTACGGCGCAGCTAGCTAGCTCTGACTGATAGCGCTAGCGATAGCAGCTGCATGACTGTGCGGGGCGCGCCGGGGTAGCTAGCCTAGTCGATCGTTAGATCGGCTTTCATATAAACGCAGCGGATTTCTTGTCGTTGTAAGTTGCATTCGACATCGTCTTTCTTGTACTTTTTTGTCATTTGTTTTCTTCTGTTAGTTTTCTACTACAAAATATGAATTTTTGAGGAAAAAGAGGTTTTCCGTGATTTTCATCGGAATACCGGAATGGAGAAAACATTACCGGAACACGCACACACCGGACGGATTCCGGTATTCCGTCCGTTCCGACCCAGGCTTATCTATTATAAACTTCAACTCTTTTTGGTTGTGATTTGCAGGGTACTAGTCAACCGGGTTAACACCCTACTCTTTTCGAGAAGTTGACTAGGTTCTTAGCGTACATGAGGTGTGACTGTCTCATACACGGGACCTCCATTTATTGTCCTAACCGAGGGACGGTAGTCCAGCAGGACTAAAGGTAGAGACATTTACATTAACATTTGGACTTTTTCTTTAACATGCCATACCTTTAGTCCTGCAACACAGTAGAAGTGAGCCGTATCCCGGCACTTAGCCACCCTAAAAACCCTCAAATTTGGTTGGAAATATTTCAGCTACTCACCTGAATGTTCACGACTAGGCAGATGTCAACTTGCTTTCTCCAATGGTGCTGTCCTAAATACGATTTCAATTTTATAATCTGGTAAAATGAGCACTTTTCCGAGGTAAAACCAGCCCGACGTACGATGTCCAGCAAATCCCGTTACGTGTTATTCATCACAGTTGCACGTGTAGTATTGTATTCGCCTGTATAGACATTTGCATAAGACGCATAACACGCAATCACGTGACTCTATAGAATTTTCTATAGAGTCACGTGTCATATGACAGGAAGACTGGTAATCATATTATCAAATACATCTCGAAAGTTAATAATCTGGAAAGGACAACGGTCCTTGCGGGTGTATTAGATAATCTGATTACCAGTCTTCCTGTCATATGACACGTGACTCTATAGAAAATTCTATAGAGTCACGTGATTGCGTGTTATGCGTCTTATGCAAATGTCTATACAGGCGAATACAATACTACACGTGCAACTGTGATGAATAACACGTAACGGGATTTGCTGGACATCGTACGTCGGGCTGGTTTTACCTCGGAAAAGTGCTCATTTTACCAGATTATAAAATTGAAATCGTATTTAGGACAGCACCATTGGAGAAAGCAAGTTGACATCTGCCTAGTCGTGAACATTCAGGTGAGTAGCTGAAATATTTCCAACCAAATTTGAGGGTTTTTAGGGTGGCTAAGTGCCGGGATACGGCTCACTTCTACTGTGTTGCAGGACTAAAGGTATGGCATGTTAAAGAAAAAGTCCAAATGTTAATGTAAATGTCTCTACCTTTAGTCCTGCTGGACTAGAGGGACGGAGTGTTTTTTCCGCGAATCCTCTTCCTGCGTAGGAAGCACGGCCGGGGAGGGCGATAACACACAACGGGAGTTACTGTTAGCTCGTATTTTTATGCGTGATGGAAAAACGCATTGTCCGATATCCGATGGTAGGGATCGAACCGGGTACCTCTCGCGTAGGAGCCGCACGCTCTCCCGACTGAGCTAACTCGCCTCCTTCAACTTGAAGATTCTTGCAAACTTTGTGTGTGTGTGTATACGCGACGTGCATAGTACATATTCTTATTCTATTTATAGTACAAGTCCAATAACTCATTTACAAACAGTAACAAAAATAAAATATATAATTTAACGTATTTACAAGTTCGGACTGTATTAGGACAATCTTAGCCACGACTTTCTATCAGATGGCGACGGAAGGCATCTGTTGACGGGGCAGAGGCAATACTCGCGGGTAGAGCGTTCCAGTCTCACTGTCCTTGGGCTTGGAAAGAATGACTGCTTATGGTCTTCCAGTCGCGAGTACGGGACTTGGCACGTAGAACTTATCGCACTTAGCGCTGTACAGTGAGTTAGCGAGCTCCCATTGGTTGATCGCCCGATCTCCAGTCAAACGTCAGAGCGCTCTCTCCCTGACTGGGCTCAGTCAAGCAGAGAGCGCAGTGATGTTTCACCGAAATTGGACTTGTGGGCGGAGCCTTGCTCTACTGCTCGGGTATAATACATGCAGAGCGCTATGCCTGGCTTCGGCTCTTGCGCGAAGCCACGCCCCATCTGTCAATCTTCATCCGTGCCAAGCAAAAATGGTGACCAAAACTCACTGACATGCCATACATTATACACGTGTCGAATCTCACCCATAGGTGTCGCACACTAATCATCGGTACACACAGACAATAGAAAAATCAAAGAATAATTCAATACAACTCGCGAATTTATAAGTCAAATATTACGAAAATGAGAACTTACCAAACTGCTGAGAAGCCAATTAGTAGGAAGAATATCTCAGCTTTCGAATGGTGCAAAAAAATTCGTCAAAAATCGAGATTTGACTGGAATATCACGAGTTTGGTATCAGAATGTAGGGGCCATCGACAGCTTTCTCCTCGCATACAAATGGTATAACGTTTCAAAGTCTATGGCAGCATGCGAAAGCCAATCAGAAGGCGCCTTTAGCTGCAGCATGTGTTGGCTTTATGCAAATGAGTCCGATCAGATCGCGAGCTGGTTTGAACGTAACGCGCATGCGCGGGATGGGAGGTATAGTTCTACGTGCTTGGTATCCTCTTGAGTGGACAGAACGAGTAGATCCGATCACAGGTGTGACGTATGTTTGGGTCGGGAAGGGAACTACATTGTTGTGTAGTTTGTACATCATGGTCAATCTCATGTCTTCCCTTCTTTGTTGTAGGGTAGGCCATTCGAGCTCCCTCAGCATGTTGTCTACACTTGATGTGTAATGATAACGGTTCAATACGAAACGTGCTGCTCTCCTTTGAACCATCTCCAATTGGTGTACACTCTTGGCGCTAGTCGGGTCCCATACTGCAGCGCTGTACTCCACCAGTGGACGCACCAGAGCCTTATAAGCAGCCGCCTTTAAGGTTGGATGGTTAATTCTAAGGTTCCGTCGTAGGAAGGCCAGCGTGTTGTTTGCTTTGTGGCATACGTTGTTGATATGTTCATTCCATTTTAAGTCTGGTGTAATGGTGACCCCAAGGTACTTTGTAGAGTTGACCGTTTCTAGGGGGGTGCCGTTGAGATAGTAGGGATGTTCTATGTTGTTCCTCTTCCTTGATACGGTGATTACGTGGCACTTCTTTGTGTTAAGCTCCATCATCCATGAAGCAGACCACTCCCCAATTCGATTGAGATCACCTTGTAGTTGCTTGGCTTGTTGGTCATTCTCGATAGTAAGGTATGTGATGGCGTCATCGGCGAAGAGGCGTACTGGGGAGGAGAGCTTTTAATGAATGCCTTAGTAAAACGCACATCTACTAAAGTACATGGTCCAGTCAGCTGGATCATTTACACGCAATTTACGTTAATATGCTGTAGATGAGCATACCGGATGCTGTAGTCTTGTAGATGAGCATACCGGACATTTGTACAATTTGTAGTCGAATACACATCTACAATGTATTGTAAATGGTCCTGATAGGACCATTTACTGCACAGAGTGGTACAGTCCACATCTACTAGTAAATTGGTCCAGTTTAACCAATAATATGTTTTTTAATAGTTGAACATTTGGTTTACTGCACATTCTGTTGAAAAATTTCAAATTTTACAATAATTTTGGAAAAACTTATAATAAACTTATTATAAACTTATAATTTGTGTTCTCAAAACTGTTTGATTACATATCAAATGTACAATTAAAAAAGTGTCATGCACAATGGAACATTTTTTGGGTGTTATTTCTGAGTTTAGAAAAAGTGGACAAAAGTGTAATGTCCGTGACGCTGAAAATGTAATGTCCGTGACGCAACGTTTTGTTGTCTAGATCACATATGCCTGGCCCGTTTCCCCCAAAACAACTTGGATTCAATTCATCATTGCCTTGTCTATAATTAAATACCTAAATCACCTTTGTGAGGTCTCAGAACTCACAGACTTTTGCAAAGATGTATATGGATGCAAAAAGTCATGTCCAAAAGATGTAATGTCCGTGACGGCGCACATTTCGCAGAATTACTCAGTAACGAATTGGATAAATGTTCTGAAATTTTTTTTGCATAAAAGTTAGACATTAGTTAGAGGTATGAATTAGTAGTGGCATTGGAAAGTCATTAAAATTCTCTGATTTGTAATGTCCGTGACGCTGGAGTTGCCCATATAACGATACTTCCGGTTCCGGGTTAATACCTTTCAGCGGAGCAGAATTGAATTGCAATACGCTGATCTGAAGCGCGAGAAAATTGGTAAGTTTTCACTAAATACCTTTCATTGGGCCGTATGCATAAAAACAAGCAATTGCTTGTGCTAGCCTTTTGCTTGAATCGGTATGCATAACAACAAGCAATTGCTTGCAAGCAAAAGCATTTGCTTACAAGCACAAGCAATTGATTGATTACTGCTCGTAAGCAATTGCTTACCAAACAAGCAATTGCTTAAAACCGTATGCATAAAACGAACCTTTTACTTGTCTTGATAAGCAATTGCTTGCGTTTTTTCAAGCACATCCAGACCAGCTTGAGCTCTTGCTTACTCAGGGCATTCGCGTTTAAGGATCAATTTTTCGTACCGTTTCAGGATGATTTCAAGGTCCATATTCCAGAGGTTATGTTGTGATCAAATTCCTGTTATTTTAGACTTTTTACGGCAATTTTTGTCCATCGATCTGCACAGAAACCCCCCTGATGCTCCGCGCTGTTTCCCCCCTATTTGCGTAATAAAAAATACTGCTGCCAGGTCGGGCACGAAGCGTTGTTGCCCTGCAGTGCGATGTTCGCACAACCGTAACGATCCTTTGTCCAACACGTAAGCAATTGCTTGGCAGTGCAAGCAAAAGGTTTGAGCACAAGCAAAGGCTTGTGCATACGAATTTAAGCAATTGCTTGAACTTGATCTTTTGCTTGACAAGCTCTTGCTTGTGCTTAAAGCATTTGCTTATAAGCAATTGCTTGTTTTTATGCATACGGCCCATTATTTACTACCGAGACTCATGATGACTAAAATGACCCGATGTTCATTTTCACATAGTGAATACCGTAAAACTCCGTGTATAAGACGCACTCGTGTATAAAACGCACCCCCAACTTTCACAGCAAAAAAAAATAAAAATATATATATATATATATTTTTAATTTTTTTTTGGGGGGGGGGGGGGGGGGGGGGGGACACCTCAAGTGCTGTTGGAATGCTTATACCGTAGGTGCTGGAGAACCCGGACAGTCACACACAACACAGATAGCACAGTGCGTCATTGACTTTGTACACGCACCGTGCGCGGTGTCCGGGTTCTCCTGCACTGCGATAAATTGAACCTTCGTGCATGAAATCGCGCCGTGCGGAAACCCGCTTTGCCGTTGAGCGATAATTTTTTATCAGCGAAGGCACCGCGATATTACGGTCCAATTGGTGTAAGTTTCTACCGAAATGAACTACTGAGCGTAGATTTACAAAAGCGAGAATAAAGATTATAAAAATTGTAATCTCAAATTATCGTGAATAAAATAAAAAAATAACAAATGTTGGAGTTTAAAGACTGACTTTCAAGCGATTTTCTGGATAACCAGGAGGACTACAGAACAGCAATATACATGTATTTTATGAGCAATATGCAGATAAATCGTTTGATATAAGTTTCGAGTCGCATGTTCAGTGCATTCTCGGCAAATCTAATTTCAAAGGTAACCCTGTCCATTTGTTGGCCGGGTTCCCCCCCCCGTCCGGGTTCTCCAGCACCTACGGTACCACTGGTCTAGGGCATGACAAAAGCTTAATGTTGAATGTAGCATTCATCAATCATTTTCTCACATAAAAATAGTGGTTAGTACACAAATTGCACATTTATTTAGCAGTAACACTGGTGCTCATAAATATTCATATTCATGAATATTCATGAGCACCAATACTCACTAAATATAATGCAATTTTCTAAATTTACTACTAACTAATTTTAATTATAAGCAAAATGTATAACCACTGGTTAGAAAATTGCATATTTAATTAGTACTGCTGCTCACGAATGTATGAATATTCATTAGCAGCAGTATTACTGCTCAATAAACTTGCAATTTTTACATCTGTAACCAATATTTTTTGTGTGAGAAAAAGGTATATTTAGCTGAATGCTACAACTGACTATAAGTTCTTGTCATACCCTAAACCATGTGTTATACACATTCAACATGACTACAGGGTGTCCCCCCCCCCAAAAAAAAAACAAAAACGCACCCCCACTTTGAAAATTTTCCGACGGAAAAAAAGTGCGTCTTATACACAGAGTTTTACGGTACATGGACTAGTTGAAATCGGGAAATTTATAGATTTTTTCACGAAATAAAACAAAATTAAATCAGTGTGCATGTGATTTGTACACTGCTTCGCCATGGGGCTGCCGCAACAGCAGCCCCATAGTCCAGGGGTGACTAGACTCTAGAGTCTAGATTGCGCAATATTCAATTTCCGTTCAAGAGACAAGACTCAACTCCAAGAGTTAAACTGTTGAACGCTGTGAATTTACTATTTAGGAAGCCTCGCTACGGAAAACGGACTGGGAAAAAAAAAAAAAAAAAATTCTACACATCATTTCTCATCAAAACTTTGGCCAGGGCAGTGGCACATCCAGGCTGGAATTCTCATGGAGACCTTTTTTTAGCACGGTGCTAAATTGCGTCGTTTCGCGTCGTTTTACGTCAGAAGTAGGTTACATTTAACCCACTGTTTTATGGAAAGCCGGGTAGTTCCTGCTTTGCCACCATAGTCTCCGTTGGCACTTTTCTTATTGTTTTCTTCATTCAATTAGCGTTTTCTATACACTCGATTTTGATAGCGGAAGTTTGGAGGTTTCCTCGCAAGATGAGTCCATGTTATTTAAATGAAAAGTCAAATTAATCTGTTAAAATCAACGATTATTGTCAAGTTTCTACATACTTGTATCATACTTTCTTCCTGCCAGTTTAGCGTAAAAATAAGCGTCAGACGCAATGGTCTATTCATAGGTTTTGTGTTGCGTTTATGAAGGATGAGTGCGCATATCTAGCAACAAGCGCGCATTTAGAAATAAGTGCGCATTGTTTGCAGTGTGGCGCTCCATAAAAATGTAACCCGGGCTAAATTTAACCTTTTGATGAGAATTCCACCCCTAATGTACAAAGTATGATCAGGCTACCAAATATGGCCCGTGCTATAATATGGCCCCCCTGTTTACCAGCTGATTAACAAAGATAATAGTTCCCGTGTAGGCTGGCATTGCTCTGGCTGCTTGTGTGGCCAGTGGCAGTGCAGTTTTTGAGGGTGCCGATTTCCCAAAGCAGTGTCGATGTGTAGTATGACGATGAGACTGTGCCCTATTACCGAATACTAATATCGTTTCACCGCACATGCATCAAATAAAAGTGGAAATTATTATATTATACAATCAGCTGCATAAACTCATAAAGAATACATCTGTTGTAAAATTTCGTACCATTTACAATACTTTGTAGATGTGTTAAAGAGTTTGCACATTTTCTCCAAATCAACTTTCTTTTAAACCCTTCCAAAAAGAAGCCTCTTCCCGAAGCGAAATACTGTGTTGTATTACCGAACGTGATCCCCGTTTTGCATGGGAATGTCATTGACATGCGCGCTGCCCCAGGCCCGCCGCAAAACGCACGTAAAAACACCTCAGGATGCTTATTTTCTATGGGAAAATTTAGCTGAACATCCATTTATTATCCTCCATTAATGCCATCTCTCAAATCCAACTTTCAAATTTAAGACATTTTTCCTATGTAAATTTGCATGTCCAGTAATACGACACGTTCGGTAATACAACACCTCGCTATACACCTCGCTATACACCTACCAAACATGCTAAAGCGCCATTATTTTGAAGTTCTAATATAAACAGCACTTTTTGTAATGCCCCCAAGATGAAATGATTGCATTATAAACATTGAACATTATTATTGTTGTTATCTTTCAGCTGAGTTGTTGGTGGACAAGGCCATGGAGCTGCGCTTTGTTGGTGGAACATTTGGAGGAAACATTAAACCAGCACCCTTCCTCTGTCTCCTGCTCAAAATGCTACAGATTCAGCCAGAAAAGGATATTGTCATCGAGTTTATCAAAAATGAAGACTTCAAGTAAGAGAAAATATTTAGCCTTACATACACTGTATCTTTATGAAGATTGGAGGCAAATCAGGCATGCTCAAGAGTCAAGATAAGCAAAATAAGTGGCCCCAGGGCCACAAAAAAATGGAAACCAACGTCCCCAAATAATATTCTTATAAATGAAACTTGAAAGGTAATCATTTTTGTTTTAATCCATTCCACCAACAAGTTCAGGAAAATAGGTTTCCAGACAAGTGATATAATTTGAAATCTCATCCTAGTACCATACTAAAGCATACATGTGTTCATGGGTCTGCAAAAGAAGACTAGTCTATTGTCTAGGACGTGCGCGTCTTTCGTGGTTCTATTGTCTCCAAACGTACATGTCTCCCGTGGTTCTATCGTCTCCAAACATACACGTGTATAGAATGGGCACACTCGCCAACGTTTGGCGCTTACCAGGGAAAATAAATATATCCGATTGGAATATTTATTGTAAGGTTGAGTCATTACGGATATTTTATAAACTGGGTTCCGATCGACTTGCAACGGTCGGAACCTGGTGCCCCGAAAAAAAAAAAAAATTGAAAGTTTCAAACTAAATTAAGACTAACTCTTAAGTTCATTACCTTAAAGGGACAGGTTCACTTTTACAAAACGTCTGAACAGCTTTCAGTTGACGGATGGGGATCAATGTAACACGCAACAAAAAAATCAGAGCGAACAGCCCTCTAATTTGGATTCTACGAATGAAAAACGAATGCGTCCCTCCATTTAAACTATATATCGGTCAATAAAGGAGTTCAACTGATTTAGCATAATGTTACAACAATATAGTACTAATTCTCGTAAAGGTATTGTGAAGCCGACATTTGTTAACGTATGTCACGGAAAAAGATCTCAAAAAGAAAGAATATATAATTACATGTAGTCAGTTTAAGCGATGTTTGGGTATTTTGCTTGGTAAACACTCACACATTAGTACTTATGCGCGAGTCACGTAGCTAGCGCGGGTCATGTAGGGGTCATGCATACCGATCTGGCACTCCGTGAAATCTATGTACAAACTTACTCACCGGCCGAAAATACGTATGTACCTAATTAACCGACGTCCCTCAGTTTATTCAGTTTTAGGTCTATAACTCCACGAAAAAGAGATTTCAAGCCCTAATTTTTTCAGGCATGCTATTAAATGACATTTCCTTTCATATAAGACAATACCCTCGCAACTTTTGAATTTTGGCTTGCAAAAGTGGATCTCTCCCTTTAAAGGGGATCACCACGCAAAGAACAACACAGGTTTACTTGTTTCAGTACCATTATATGAAATAGATGTCCAAAAACTTGCAAAGGGCGTGTTATACAAAAACGATGCAAGTTATCACTTGAACTTAACAGGGCTTTAAATTCCGTAAGCGTCAAACTTTTGCGAGTGCATCAATTCTATATGTATGGAGACATTAGAACGTATATATATGTCTTAGACAATAGAACTACATAGTCTTCTGCAGACACATGAAAATAATTAATATAAATTGGTATGATAAGTTTTCAAATGATAAGATTTTTCTGGAACCTATTTTTCTGAATTTCATAGCGGGATAGACTACTAAGACATATAATTATCATTTATTAGAAAACTATTTTGGTGTGTTGGTTCCTTTTAATGTTCTGAATCTATGTATAATTGAGAGTCCTTTTACCGAGTTCAAAGAAAATTCCTGTTACATCAGAAATCTGATTGAATCACTTTTATAGTGATAGTGTATAATCAAAATGAACATGAAACTCCGCAAATAATGGATCTTTAAGTCTAATCTTTTCAAGCCAGCTCTTAATTGATATTGTATGTCAATTATCTGGCAACTTTAGAAGTTGTGAGTGCAAGAGTAGGACAGTATGATCTCTAAAGAAATGTTCTTTTATGTGCTACAAATTGCAAAAATAGGCCCCAGAAAAGCCCCCTTAAATTACAGTAGAGTGCAATGCAGTACACATTTCTGAGTGCTTTTTCAGTGCAAACAGATTGTAAAGTAGGTTAGTAGTCTGAAAAATTATTTGTTTTTTTTCCTGTGGTACTTTTTGCTGCCAGGTATGTTCGCTGCTTAGGGGCCATCTACATGAGACTGGTTGGGGAGAGCCTAGATGTGTTCAAGTACCTGGAGCCACTATACAATGACTACAGGAAGATCAGAAAACAAGATAAAACTGGCAGTAAGCAAGATTTCTATAATTACATTTCTAAGTAATTTGTATGACTGGTATGCAGATTTATAAAAGGCTGATTGAACAGTGATTGAAGGGATAGTTGAGTTATGGTAAAGAGAGTACAGTTTTGGTCAATCTGAATTTTAGTAACCAAAACCTTCAAACTAATAGTTTTAACCCCACCATGCTCGAAAGGAATACAAAATTACAAATAACTAAGTAAAAAGCCTGTTATCATTCAAAAAGAGCCGTTAAAACTCAAGAGGGCGCTCTCTAAACACTTATTGGTTTTAATCATTTTAAATTTTGTTGAAATAGTGATTAGATAGAGAGATAGAGAGATAATCAACAACTATTTCAAAACCTCTTTTGATAATTTTTGAAAAGAGGAAGCATTTAAACAAAAATTTTAATGGCTGGTTCAAAATTATTGAATTTAATTGTGGGGCCCCACAATTATTACAAATGGTTATGTTTATGGATATTTCAGCCATTTCTAAACCGATTTTGATCAAATAAAGTTTATTCTGTCTTTAAAATTGTATGCTCTTTCGAATTTGACACTCAGTTTTTCATTATCTCACAAAAAAATTATTTTGTCTACCAAAACTCAACTATCCCTTAATCTTATTTTAATGCATTTCTTTAGTTCCTAAACTAACTTAAAGGGATCTACATGTAGTAACTGTGTATGAATCACCCAAACTCACTTGCAACTTGTAAATTGCAACAGATTGATTATTAATGTACTGTACAGCAGGGCTCGACACTCGCACTGGCCCACTGCCAGCAAAAATTTGATAAAAGTCATAGTTTGTTGCCCCGATTTGGGCAAGCAGATTTTCAACCCGACATTGACAAAATTAGAAAATCTTGTTTTCTTCCATGCAATGCATTATTTATAATCACAGGTTTGATCAGGAAATAGTGATATTTTGAATAGTAAAAAGTTTACTCATGAAGTACAATTTTTGGGCCAGTAAATTTTTCTTTTGGGCCACCAGAAAACTCAAAAGAGGAAAAATTTATTTCACTGGCTGACCGGGCCACTGACAAATAAGATAAGTGTGGAGCCCTGCTGTACAGGCTTCCCACCCTGCAAATGAATGAGTTACAAGGAATCCAAAATTCAGCTTCTACTAAGCATGATTGTGTAACTCCCATCTTACACAAGTTACACTGGCACCCTGTTAAGAAATACTCACATGTACATGTTTATGTTTGCTGGGTAAAGGCCCTTCATATCTCAACAAACTGAATACTGTCCTGCTGGAAATACTTCTCAGTCTAGGTAGTAGTAATAGCAGAATTGTGGAATAATCTTCATGAGAATGTAAAGCAAGTCTATACAATTGAAAAGTTGTAGGACCAATTTCAAAACATTTTTTTCAATAATATTTTATTTTATTCCTTTCTTGAGCTACTGCAGGCTTTCAAGTGGTCCTACTTTTCCTACTTTTTCCTACTTTTTTACACATCCTCCTACTTAAATCCTACTTTTCCCCCAAATTTCCTACTATTTCCTACTTTCTCCTACTTTTTTGTGTAACCAAAACAAATGTGAGAGGCTATTATTATTCAGGAGTAGTGAGTAATTGTTGCAGGTTCTCACAGAAGGTGTGGCTGTCCACCATGCTAGTTTGTAGTCTACTAGTTTGTAGTCTACTAGTTTGTAGTCTACTAGTTTGTAGTCTACTAGTTTGTAGTCTACCAGTCTACTTTGTAGAAAGAAATCAGCCAGAAGACTTGGTGCATGCCTCAGCTCTGCTGCTGTGTATTCCCAAAAATCAAATATGGGATAGGTGCATCAAGGTGGTGAGTACAGACCAAGATATATGATCAAGAGTAATGGTAAGTAGCAACGAAAACTACTCCAAAAAGCCCACGCACATCCTACTTTTATCCTACTTCAGGCCTCTATTATCCTACTTTTGTCCTACTTTTTAGAAAAAATTGGTCCTATTTTTCTCCTACTTTTCCAGTTAGGTCCACTTGAAAGCCTGCTACTGGTATGCAATAACCATTTATCAAATGTTATTATACTGTCATTATATCCTGTGACCGGGGTAATATTAGTGTAAAGTGCTTTGAGATGATACCGTTTCATAATCTTGGAGCTGTATAAATTAAATCCTATTTGTTATTTTGTTTGTACAGGCTACGTGCTATCTCATGTAGATGAGTTCATCGATGAGTTACTTAATGAGGAGAGAGTGTGTGACATCATCTTACCTCGTGTGCAGAAGAGACACATCCTGGAAGAGACTGAGCAGCTGGAGCCACGGGTATGTCTGCACTAATGCAGGGCGCAACACTAAGCCTTGGCTCCATCACCAGTGGCCAGTACAGGGAAAACATTCACATTGATTTTTTCGGGGGCTTCTTTTCAAGCTTGCCTGCATGAAAATAATCCTCCAAAATTTGATTTGCATTGAACTCTATGCAAATTTACAAAGGGCTCTTTTATGATTTTCGGAGGCTCTTTTTGGCATTTTGGAGGTGAATTCGCCCGAGCCCCTGTGTATTTTTTCTCTGGGCCAGTAACATTGCGTAAAATTCAAATGCCAGTGGCCCCTTCTATATTATTGAACTGACAATGACAAAATAATGTATTCTATGTCAAAACTCATAGTTATGATCAGTAAAGGGAATGATATTTTGATCAATTGGCAGACAAATTTGTTGGCAGTTAATTGTTTTGTTTCAGGACAAATTGAGGGAATTATTTTATTGCACGACCAGTCCACTAGCAAGAAAAGGATACTCAACATTAAATAGAAGTATAAAGTGCCCAAATCTGCCAAATGCAGTGTAAACTCCAAATTATAGATAGGTAAACAGATTTGAAGTGTGATACGTATGCTAACCTTTGCCCTCTATTTGTATGTAACGGGTGAGTCCACTGGAGGAAGATCTGGATGAAATGTGATACGTATGCTAACCTTTGCCCTCTATTTGTATGTAACAGGTGAGCCCACTGGAGGAAGATCTGGATGAAATGGAAGAGTCAAGTGAAGATGAGCTGGAAATGCCTGTAAGCCTGTTGTATTTGTTACCTCTTTAGTGCATATTGTCTCTATTTGATTAGATTTTATTGTTAGTAGTATTAATATTGAAGATAGATAAAGCATATATTTCTAGTAATCTTTTTTTATTCACCATCAGACATAGTCTGAGACATAGTCTACCTGCAAATGAGAAGCACTCATAAACACTGTAGCATTTAACTCTTATGATAATCATGGAATTATTTTATTGATTGCGTATTAGGCATTCCTGAGGCTTAATAATGGTCAATGTGTAATGCGTTCTCTCTTAGATAATTCCATGTCAAATTATCCCTCAATTTTAGTGCAGTGATCATTGCTTGATTCCTACAAGTCCAACCATGCTGAAAATTGTATCATTTGAAAGGAATTTGTTTTCATTGTTTAGATACATAGCTGTTAAAGGGACTTAGTTACATTGTCCAAATCCTCAAAATCCAATAGGAATTCTAGCGGTTCCCTCATACCTTGTTGTATTCGTATTAACAATAAAATCATGGGACCGGTTTCGGTTTTTAAAATTTCCCTTTCGTTAAAAAGATATTTACGATTGAAGTGTTCAGATGTTAAATTATCCACTGGACCGTCAAAACCATGTTCAAAGTAAGTGCAATGAGTTAGTGAATATCACTTTGCATTTATACTCATTACTCGGCCATATAACGTCCATTGAACTTGAAATTTTCACACAACACCCAGTGGACATATCAGTTAACAACAATATACATTGTATCAACCACTTATCAATTTTGCACATGTCGACAAAGTTACTAGATCCCTTTAAGATGGTGTGACATAACTTTTTAAAGACAGAGCACTTTTGTGTCTTAAAGCCAAATAACAGTACTGGGAAGACAAAAAAAAAAAAAAAAATATATGCTTTCATCACCTACCACGTGAAAGAATATATCATTACTTAGATGTTAATGTAAAGATTTGGACAAAAACTGCTTTGAAATTGAGTAATTGAGCATTTATTGGTTCCAAAATAAAACGAATGTTGTCAAAGTCCAATTTAACCGCACACGGAACTGCATAATATACGCTACGTGCAAAAGACCATGCAGTATCATGCAGTATGCGGGCTTGTCGATATCTCCAGCCCAGCGCTAGCAGCGCAGACAGTGCGAATTGGCGGTGGATTTACAGCCAAATTTCATTGGATTTCTTCCGATATTTCTGCATTTAATGATACTAAGGTTTGGATTTTACCACACAAGCCCTTTTTTTATGCCTCCGCAACGAAGTAGCCAGAGGCATTATGTTTTCGGGTTGTCCGTCCGTCCGTCCTTACATGTACGTACGTACGTCCCGTTCTCGTGATTGCATTATCTCAAGAACCGATTGACGGTTTCTCACCAAACTTGGGTCATGTATGTATCTTGGGGTGCCGATGAACTGATTAGATTTTTGGGTCATGAGGTCAAAGGTCAAAGGGCTTATTACATATCCAGAATAATAGCTCGTGATTGCATTATCTCAAGAATCGATTGACGGATTCTCACCAAACATGGTTCATGTATGTATCTTGGAGCGCCAATGAACTGATTAGATTTTGGGGTCATGAGGTCAAAGGTCAAGGTCACATGACTCATTAAGTAAAAATAGCTTGTAATTGGAATATCTCAAGAACCAGTCAAACTTGGTACATATTTGTATCTTTGGGAGCTAATCAAATTATAAGAATTTGGGGTCATTAGGTCAAAGTTCAAGGTCATGGCTTATATATACATGCAAAAAAAAAGCTCATTATTGTGATATATCAGATCTGGTAGACAGATAACTATCAAAATTGAGTTGACAAATTAATTCAGTGCATGTTAATTTGGGCTCTTTATATAAAAATGGCGGAGGCATCATTTTCGACTGCGCGCAGTGGAAGATCCGTCTTGTTTAATACTTATTCAACAATATTGATCAATTAGTTTGGCCAATATAGATGTTTTTGGTAACTTTCCCAATACTGTTATTTGGCTTTAATGGATACTCCAACAGATTGAAACAATGCAGCATTGCAACCATTTTCCATCAGATGTTTGATATTGTGAACCTTTTTTATTGGTCAGGACATTGAGAGATCCCCTGAGAAGCTACGAGGGTCGCACCACAGCCATGACAGACCCAGACGAAGTCCTTCACCCAGACATAGAAGGAGCCGCAGTAGATCACCAAGGAAGTAAGTCACATGTGGGAGTCATGTCAGATATTGGTCAGCCCCTTTGTCTTTCAATACATGGGTCATGGGTTCAATACTCAATACGCATGTGTATCCATCATCAAGTATCTTGGCCCTCATTTTCTGCAATGTACCCAGGTAGATAAATATCAACCTGGTAGTATGATAATGCAACCACCTGTTAGAACTACAACATCTACTAGAATAGTAACACATTCCAAACCAAGTGACAGCAAATTTGTTTTCTAATTTTGGTGCAGTCAATTGCCCTTCATGCAAATTAAATTTTGCATTATGTAAGTATTGAATTTGAATGATTGCCATTAATTGGTACCATGAACATCATGAACAGTTTGTGATGTATGTCTTCTCTTTGTATATATGATAAGAGTTTGGAATATTAATGATCAAAGCATATATAATGGCAATCTTGTACTTCACAATACATTGGACATTTTACACTGGTTGATGATGATGTACTTGTGGACTCTGTTCAGGAGAAGTCGTTCACCTCGGAGGAGAAGCGCGTCTCCACGCAGGGAGAGGAGAAGGAGCAGGAGCCCCCGAAGGGAGAGGAGGAGCAGGTCAAGGGAGCGCAGGCACAGATCTCCAGGTCAGTAGCACACTACTAATTACATTTGTGGACCAGTTCCGTGGCATAACACCATGACATGGATGTCCATATAAAAACACACACATTTAAAAGTATGTAATATAAATAATAGGTTGATCAGTCGGCTATGTTCAATTTTGCATTAATGACATTTTGTAACTTGGTAATGTAATAATCCTTATTGCAGACTGTTAACCATTTAGAAAGGGAATTATTTGTAGGCAAAATCGATCACTGCTTTGCCTGTTAAATTGTTAATTTCTCTGATTCTCCTCTCCTTTTATGGTACCAACGTATGGTGAATAGTTTAAGTGTAAACAAAACTCAGGAATAATACAAAATAATGCCATCACAAGGATTCAACAAATTTACAATGTTTTGCCATTGTTATGTGGAACTTGACACATGAAATTTATCTTTAAAATGTGAGTTATCCATTCCAATGTTACTTTTCAGTTCGCACTCGAGAGGAGGGGAGGAGCTACCACCGAGATGAGAGAGAAGAAGGGAGGTACAGGGATGAGAAGGATGAGGGAAGACACCATCATAGACACAGATCAACCTCGCCAGATGACAGGTAAATACACTCAGTATTCTCAACTATTCTCAGGATTCTTGTCAGTGTCATAGCAATTCTGATACCTAAAGAACCTGTTGGCAGACTCATCAAACCTGTGTGTATCTTGAGGAGCTAATTAAGTTATTAGTTATGGGGTTATGATGTCAAAGGTCACAGGTCTGTTATATGCAAAAATATGTATTCATTGGGATGTCATGAAGTTGTTATACTTTTACATTGTTATTGTTTAGTAATGCTGTTCATGATATAAAGTGGAGGCATATTTTTGTTCAACTGCAGTCAAATTGCTCTAGTTTGATTTGGTAAAGATAAGTATTTGGCAGTTTGATCATGTACCCTCAATTGAGCTACAGTGAAATTTGAGATGGTTTAGAGTGTGTGCAAATCCCTCACAGACCCTAGAGTTTGGTAAAACTCCTGGGAATGCTTGGTTTGTTTTCAGTTGTAGTCTCATGTTCTCATATATGCGTGTTATCTGAGATAGAAGCAGTCAGGGGTTTGTAAATAAATGCTTGACACAAAATACCTCTTTGACAACATGCACAAATGTTATTCAAACAATTAAATGATTATTTGAATTTGTATGGAATGTTTATGAAATGGCTTGCCTGAGAACCAGTCTCTGTGTTATGACAATATTTTTGTTTGTTTTGAATTTATCCCCTTTGTGTTGTACACAGGTACAGAAGGTCTCACAGGAAGTGATGGTGATTTCACAGGAGGAATTCAAGTTGGTCTTCAGTGTCTATATTACACCTTGATTGTGAGTGAAGGAATGTGTTTCCATGCCTCATATCGGCAGGCTTGGAGCTCTTGGGATGGCAGACAGACTAAGCACACTGTATTTAGGAGAAATATTGGGGCGATGTGATAAGTCAAACTTTTGTCAACTTGTACTGATTTCTACTCCCTAAATATATATTCACGTCCCCTTTTTCCTGTGAGATAAAGATCACAATTTTTAACATACATGTAGAAAATACCCCAGGCAATTTTCTAAAATGGCAGTGAAAATGTTTTCTTCTAAAAAATGTAAGGTGCCAATCTTAAACATCTTATTTGTTTGTCCTTGAAGTTATTTTCCACTCAACAAGAATCCTAAAGGGTGATGAAACTGTACAACATACTGGTGCCAACAGAAGGGCAGTAGTTCTTGTGTGAAGAGAGTTGGAGTCAGTGTGGAATACTTTCAGTAGAATTACATTCAAAACAAATTTTTACGTGTAAATGAAATGCTAATGCAGAACAATTTTGTTGAAAGTAGTAGAACATTATATCAAATCTTTGTGCTATTAAAAACAAGGCCTGCATACTGCACACGTAACGATCTCTGTGCTATCAATACTTGTTGTGCCTGCCAATTTACTACAATGTACTGTATTTTGTAATACAATTTTACAAAATATGCTGGTAAATTTAGGCAAATCATGCTCATTTGAAAACCAAATATAACATTAAATTTTTTTAAAAAAGAACCAGTACTCAAGTATGTCTGTAAGCAATTGAAGGTTTAATATGCATCTACCAATTAATACATTTTTACTGATCAATATGATTACAATATGGTCGCAGCTTTATCTCAAAAATTAAAAAAATTGCTCAATCATTTTTGTTGTTGATATAAACTGTTCTAGTGATTATTGTACTTCGTCCATTCAAATCGTTGAGGATAGTGTCTGAGATATTTGTTTGTTAGGTCTGCAAAGAATGCTTTCTAACAGGAATCAGAATCATTCTCACAGGGTTAAATATCTTGTTTCCTGGTTTATTTTGATTTGAATTTAATATGCTTGAATAATGTTTTCATTTGGTAATTTATATAAAAGTTGCATACAAATTGTTTGAACATGAAAAGCTTGTGGCAGTGAAACAAGAGCATACGGTAACTTTGCCCTAGTGAATCTCACATAAATGGAATATGGGCTATGTCATAGGTGCACTCTCGTTTCTTTCCCCCCTTTTTTAAAATCCACTTACGTTGAATTTTGCTTCTGCAGTCCTATTGGATTTGTCTTGTGCAAGGTTAACAGTATGTGAATGATTAAAATCATTAAATCTTCAAAAAATATTTTTCTTTCTTAGGGATTGATAAGGTTTGGGTGCTAAAATGGATTCTTATTCGGAGACATTATGATAAAATATTCCAATCCATTGCAGGATAGAAATAATGATAATATAGAGGTCAAATATGATATGATACCTTCATAACCTCCGCCAACGAAGTCGGAGGAGGTTATGTTTTCGGTCCCGTTTGTTCGTCGCCAGTCTCCTGCGCACAATTTCACAGATATCTCAACCAATTTTTTGTAGAAGCTTTGTGTTCATCTAGAATAGAACCCATTAAATTGTCAAGGTCACAAGTCAAAGGGCAAGGTTAAGGTCATGCAAACATCAAAATTTGAGTGTTGGGGGAGGTATGCACTCCATGAGTGAATTGCGTCTAGTTCTTCCTGCAAAGTTTGCCCATACATGAATCAGTATGATCTTCAAAACGTCTGTTAAAGGGAAATAGTAACTTTGTTGACATGTGCAAAAAGTAATGAATGGTTGATGCAATATATATTGTTGGTATCTGATATGTCCACAGGGTGTTGTGTGAAAATTTCAAGTTAAATGGATGTTGTATGGCCGAGTAATGAGCAAAAATGTAAAGTGATATTCACTAACTCGCTGCACTCGCTTTGTACACGGTTTTGCAAATCCAACGGATAATTTATTATCTGAAAACTTCAACTGTACATATCTTTTTAACGGAATGGAAATTTGAAAAACTGAAACCTGTCCCATGATTTAATTGTTAATACGAATACAACAAGGTAGGAGGGAACCGCTAGAATTCAAATTTGATTTTGAGGATTTGGACAATGTTACCAAGTCCCTTTAACCAAGGAAAAAGTATAGAAAGGGGTGTTAGAAAGAACCACTCATAGGGCTTTCACAGCTCGGTCCTTCAGTGGTCAAATCATCTTTGCTCAGCTTTGAATCTGTATCCGATCACTTTCCTTTGTGTTATATTGATTGGCAAGTTGTAGACATAGTGTATTTGAGTCAAGATTGATAGTAGCATTTATTATTCTGTTAATGGGCCAAGTATATGTACATGTTTGTTTTCACAATGTGCTTCGCTGTGGGGTTATACGTTAATAAATCTTGTTGATTTTTACACATAAAAAGTTGCCACGTTTTATTTGCATGATATGAGCGATTTAGTTTTGGTGAGGCAGTACAATGTGTTCATTAAGTATCATGTTTTGATTACCAAAACATGTGCACTACATCTATTTCATGCTAAATGATTGTGTGTGAAAGATTCTGGTTTATAAACCAGTTCTTATCTAATATCATTCAGACCATGTTAGATTGGTGATCTTAAGGGAAGATTCAACCTCTTTTTGCAAACATTTCAAAACTTCCCTTCTAAAATAAACAATTTCGATAGAGAATCAATTATAAAGTCACTTCAGTTTATTTTCATAATTTTATGATTGTGTAGGTTTAAAAAATAAGGTTTAACAAAAAATTGTGTATTTAATTCCTAGACTCCTTTTCCTTTATAGATTCTTGAATCGCCCTATAAATCAAAACTATACTTTCCCTTTAAAGGGATCTAGTAACTTTGTTGACATGTGCAAAAAGTGAGGAGTGGTTGTATAATTGTTGTTATCCGCTTTGTCCACTGGGTGTTGTGTGAAAATTTCAAGTTAAATGGACGTTATATGGACTAGTAATGAGCAAAGTGAATACAAACTAATTGCACTATCTTTGTACACCGTTTTGACTATCCAGTAGATAGTTTAACATCTGAACACTTCAATCGTAAATATCTTTTTGAAAAAAAAAAAAAATTCCAATTGGATTTTGAGGACAAGAGAGAGTCAATGGAGAATGCGTGTCCAAATCCTCTATTCCTTGTTATTGCACAGGATGACTGCTTTTATTAAATCGGTAACCTATGTGAACATATTCTGAAGAAAAAAAAAGAATGAAACCAAATGTGAAGAAAAGTGCTATTGCATTCTCCATCGTAGCCATCGTATGACCATAGCCTTACCATATCAGATAACTAAAACAAGCATTTTGTCAACCCTTTTGGTATCAGAGCTTGTACCAGCATAATAACCTTGTGTTTACCCTATGTTGCTTGGTTCAAGTGCCATCTTGGCTTAGCTCACCGCCACCTACATAAAGTGGAACCTTGTTATAACGAGGTTCCAGTGCCATCTTGGCTTAGCTCACCCCCACCTACATACAGTGGAACCTTGTTATAACGAGGTTCCAGTGCCATCTTGGCTTATCTCACCGCCACCTACATACAGTGGAACCTTGTTATAACGAGGTTCCAGTGCCATCTTGGCTTAGCTCATCGCCACCTACATACAGTGGAACCTTGTTATAACGAGGTTCCAGTGCCATCTTGGCTTAGCTCACCCCCACCTACATACAGTGGAACCTTGTTATAACGAGGTTCCAGTGCCATCTTGGCTTAGCTCACCGCCACCTACATACAGTGGAACCTTGTTATAACGAGGTTCCAGTGCCATCTTGGCTTAGCTCACCGCCACCTACATACAGTGGAACCTTGTTATAACGAGGTTCCAGTGCCATCTTGGCTTAGCTCACCGCCACCTACATACAGTGGAACCTTGTTATAACGAGGTTCCAGCGCCATCTTGGCTTAGCTCACCCCCACCTACATACAGTGGAACCTTGTTATAACGAGGTTCCAGTGCCATCTTGGCTTATCTCACCGCCACCTACATACAGTGGAACCTTGTTATAACGAGGTTCCAGTGCCATCTTGGCTTAGCTCACCGCCACCTACATACAGTGGAACCTTGTTATAACGAGGTTCCAGTGCCATCTTGGCTTAGCTCACCGCCACCTACATACAGTGGAACCTTGATATAACGAGGTTCCAGTGCCATCTTGGCTTATCTCACCGCCACCTACATACAGTGGAACCTTGTTATAACGAGGTTCCAGTGCCATCTAGGCTTAGCTCACCGCCACCTACATACAGTGGAACCTTGTTATAACGAGGTTCCAGTGCCATCTTGGCTTAGCTCACCGCCACCTACATACAGTGGAACCTTGTTATAACGAGGTTCCAGTGCCATCTTGGCTTAGCTCACCGCCACCTACATACAGTGGAACCTTGATATAACGAGGTTCCAGTGCCATCTTGGCTTATCTCACCACCACCTACATACAGTGGAACCTTGTTATAACGAGGTTCCAGTGCCATCTTGGCTTAGCTCACCGCCACCTACATACAGTGGAACCTTGTTATAACGAGGTTCCAGTGCCATCTTGGCTTAGCTCACCCCCACCTACATACAGTGGAACCTTGTTATAACGAGGTTCCAGTGCCATCTTGGCTTAGCTCACCGCCACCTACATACAGTGGAACCTTGTTATAATGATGCCTTGAAACCAGAGCTTGGACCAGCATAATAACCTTGTTACAAGAGGTAGAGCTCTTTATAACGAGGCTCCACTGTACCTCTAACCAGCATAATAACCCTGTTACAAGACCTCTTTATAACGAGGTTCTACTGTACCTCTAACATTCAACTTGCATGCTCTTCACTATTGGAAATGATTGCACAGATGTGATTGTGTAATTAAATTGCAATTTAATAATACAGTACAGTAAAAGACAGTAAAAGTGGGATTACAATAACTTTGAACAATTATATAAATTGGGTCATCACAAGCACAGGATAAGTGTGAATTTGGGTGTATCTATAGATATTAAACTTTTACGATGCTTATATTTTCTTTCAGGGAATGATGGGTAAACTCCATACTTACGCTGTTTATAATATAACCATTCCATAAAAGGATTGAAGTTTAAAATAGAATAAACATTTTGACACTTACATTTGTTAAACATATCCACCTAAAAATGCCTGTAAAACAATTACAGCGTGATGAAGTATAATACATTAAAATTATATTTTCACTCAGACTTATTGTTGAAAAAAATATTTTAAAAATGTCTGTACATGCACACATCATTAAGGCACAAGTAAAATTCCTTACTAATTAAAAATTGGAATACCCTTTAAATAATTACACTAAAAATGTGCTTCCAAAGATATTGAAACAGATAAAAAGATAATACTCCTGGGGGTGTATTCTAAGTTGTATTTTAAGTTAAAATGTATTGTATCTAAGTAATATCTACGTCACTAAAATATATTTTAGCAAATCGCTATTCCATAAGTACAGTTGAATATGTTAGTGACGTATATATGACGTAGATCCAATAAATTTTAACTTAAAATGGTTTTCACAATACACCCCCAGGAAGCACTCCCTGATTTGGTACATTCAGAATTTACAGATCTGCTCAAGGTATACTTAAAAGAGCACAATCTTCATCTTAGGCAAATTACAACTTGATGATTCTGGATTTTTGCCTGTAATAAAGATTTTGCTACAAAGACTTTTTATATAATGGTGCATTTTAAGCTTCAGTAGTCTTTCTCAATACTTGGTATTAAAGCCAAATAACAGTATTGTGGAAACGCCCCACACACAAAAGATGAACTAGATGGATCTTCGACTGCGTGCAGTCGAAAATTATGACTCCGCTATGACGCGATTTTAATATCAAGCCCAAATTTAAACATGCACTGAATTAATTTTTTCATATATTTTTCATATATTTTGAGTCCTGTGACCTTGACCATATGACCCCAAACTGTGATGGCTACATTGGCTTCCTAAGAATCATTCAGGTATCAAGTTTGATTGAAATCTGACATTCAGTTCTTGAGATTTTGCCATTACAAGCTTTTTTGCATGTATAATGAGTCCTATGACCTTGACCTCAACCTCATTACCCCAACATTTTATGGCTACATTGACTCTTTATGATACATTCAGGAACCAAGTCTGATAGAAATCTGACATTTGATTCAGTTCTTGAAATTTTGCCATTACAAGCCATTTTTGCATATATATATATATATGAGTCCTGTGACCTTGACCTTTGACCTCAGATCATTGCCACCCTGATATGTACACTCATACCAAGTTTGAA
This sequence comes from Echinarachnius parma, assembly GCA_037951105.1. NCBI lineage: Eukaryota > Metazoa > Echinodermata > Echinoidea > Clypeasteroida > Echinarachniidae > Echinarachnius > Echinarachnius parma. Next base: position 137,310 of record JBAMJV010001276.1, on the reverse strand, counting down.
ATTAATCCATCAACCGGTTCGTGAGAACGATGCATTATTACACATATATTGAGTCCTGTGACCTTGACCTTTGACCTCATGACCCCAAAATCTAATCGGACCATTGGCACCCCAAGATACATACATGAACCAAGTTTGGTGAGAATCCGTCAAACGGTTCTTGAGATAACGCGATCACGAGAACGGGACGTACAGACAACCAAACATAATGGCTACGGCTACTTTGTTGCGGAGGCATAAAAATATGCTTTCATCACCTACCATGCGAAAGAATATATAACTTAGATGTTAATGTAAATATTTGAAGAAAAACTGCTTTGAAATTGAACACATGTTCATGGTATGCGTGCTTGTCGATATCTCCAGCCCAGCACTAGCGGTGTGAACAGGTGCAAACGGGCGGTGAATTTAGGCCAAATTTCACTGTCGTGCATTGAATTTCCTCCTATATTTCTGCATTTAACGATACCAAGGTTTGGATTTTAGCACACAAGCCCTTTTTTGTACTTATTCAACAATATTGATCAATTAGTTGGCCAATATAGATATTTTCAGTAACTTTCCCAATACTGTTATTTGGCTTTAAAAGTTGATGTTGATCAAGTCTACATGTAGCTAGCATTGAGAGCATATCCGACATCTTGACTTGACTTATCCTAAGTTCCTAACCCTACTCATGTGGATTCTTGCTTCTCAAGTTTGATGTCAAACTCAAATTAATATGTTAGTAGTTCTTTTGAAATGACTGACATTTAGTCATGCACTTTGACCAAGCACATTGGGTCCTCCTTATTAAGAAATGAATGAAGACCCTAAAATGTCAAATTTCATAACACTTTATTTCTCGTTCATTTACACTGACTTGGTAAGCTGACGTTGATATGGCTCATCAGCATTAAAGGCATATCTGACATCATGTCTGACATTGAGTCATACTCTCTGGCTCTGCTTCTAGGAACCCTAAAACCTAAACTATAAACTTCAAATTCAGATTAAAATTTTTATTTTTTTGTTGTTCTTTTATGATGCGACCAGGAAAATTGATAATGATCAAGGCATCTTCTTTGTGTTGATGGAATATTCTTGCTTCGACTAACATTTGAGGGCATATCTGACATCTTGACTGACGTTGAGCTGCACTCTCTAGAGGCCCCAGCTCTTTGGTGCTTGCTTCTAGGATTATGGAAACCTTAACAGTGTACATTTCAATTAATTTCCAGTTCTTTTGGAATGCAATCCGATGAGGATCAAGGCTCGTTTGCGTTGAGGGCATATCTGACATCATCCTGACTGACATTGAGTCGCACTCTCTGTCCCAGCTCGTTGGTGCTAGCTTCTAGTAGTAGTAGTCTGGCAGAGGCAAGACGCTTGCACACATCCCAAACGTCTGACACACTGGGAGGCTGCATGCCTGCACAGGAATACAATCAATCAAGATACTGAGTCAAAGAATGCACAATATTGTGTGATCAATGAAGTGACAGCAGATATAGATATACACCAAATTATCAGAGTCTGACAGGATGAATAACTACACAAGGTCATTTCCTTTTCTTGTGTAAACAGTTTTAAAAGCCCACAAAAATACATGTACATAATATATGAAACCTAAAACCAAATAATTCAAGTTAGTTTCAATTGTACATCATATCTTTTCAGATTGAATGCTGTTGATCTACTTGATACAATTTTAATTGCTTTGAATAAATGAAAAATACATATATGATTCCAAGAAGGCCTACATATAGGCCTAATGTACAAGACAAACATAAATCACCATTGAATATCAATCATGCTGGTTAACCAGAGCAAAATACATGGTACAATTTTTCATGGAAATGGTTAAAAAGAAACATGATAGCTTTTAGTCATAATGTTCATTTCAGACATTCTTCCATGTTAATGTAAACATTACCTTCCATTCTGCACAGTGATTTATGCTGCAGCAATATCTGTGAATTATCAAAGAAAACAATATTGTTAAAAGAAACAAAGTATATATGCAAAGAATCTGACCTTAATTCATACATATTTCTGTAATTTCTCCATACATGTATATTAAATATAGAATTAAATATAGACATTCTTAACTCCATGCACCAAATTAATCTAATGTGCCACAATACTACTGATTCCATGAGCACTTTACTCCAGTACACCAGTTTGATAATGAACAAAGGTTGTTTCTGGCAACTTAAAATCATGTGCATGGTTTGCCTGACTTGGCAACAACCATTATGGTGGGTCCAAGTACTGTTATTGTGATCAGGTTAGCAACATTGATTAGCTTTAGGACACCAATTAAAATTGGTTGGTGAAACAGTCTACTTTTGTCTACTGACCAACCAAGCATTAAAGGGCTCAATTCTACAAATGTGATCCCTGTTTTCAACTAATGTAATAAAACAAGCCAACTAAAAACTGAAACTGGTCACCCATTCCCTGCTAAATCGCATATACCGTATTAAATGTGCCCATAAATGTGCCCCTAAATTTGGGTTTGAAAAAAGTTATTATACTCTGGTTTCTTGATGATCAAACTGTGCTGAGAATAAGTGTAACAAAGAATATTCCATGCCTTTCTGTGGCAAATCTTTTGTAAACTTCCCATAAATAAACACAAAACATTATACAGTTATTAACTGTGACATTGTAGCCATAATGTGAAATTTGTCTCTATCTCTGTATTAACCGACCCCCATTTAGTGCAGGTTCTTTTTTCTAGAAAAACCTGCAGTTATTACACCAGCAAATATGGTAGTTGATATGGTACATGTTACACCAAGTTCCTACCTCTCCAAAGGTAGCCTCTTCCAGGCCAGACTGTCTGAACTCTGAGATGACTCCCCTCAGAAACAGCTTCTCTTGATCTGATGCTTGCCTACAAACAAACAAACAATCACAAATCAATACATTTATAAAGTCTATTATCCATGTGCTCCAAGTTCAATTGTGCTGTTATGCACCATGAAGTACTATTACTACCCGGCCTTAGCCCTGCTGCATTAATAAGATCCATCATTATTTCAAAGAGTACAAGTCTGCTATTACACATCTACTACACCTTGGTTGAGAACAACATATGGAAGCGTCTTCCTGATGGACATGTGGCAGGATGGGGAAGCAAACCCACAACTTTCGCATTGTAAGACAAAGGCCCAAACCAATATTGAAACTAAAAAAAAAAAAAAACAATGCCTAAAAATTGACATAGTAATATAAATACCACATGGTTTATTATAATCAAAAGAATTCCTTTTTTTCCTTGAAATTGGTGACTCAGCTTATTTGCAAATATTTATTTATTTAATTTAATTTATTTATTACATTTTTAAATTTATTTATTTTATTATTATTATTTTTTTTAAATTATTATTATTATTATTATTATTCATTTATTTATATATTTATTTATTTTATATTTTATTTTTTATTTGTTTTTGTTAGGGGGGGGGGGGGGGGCATATTTCACAGGCAAATCAAATTGTTATTCTATGAACTAGCCCTAGTGTGGTGCGTTATAATATGACTCATCAAATATCAATTCCTTGGTGAGATTATGAAATAAAGAGGATCCAAGCTACCTGATAGCAACAATCTTAGGAGAGCAGAACATTTCTGTGACAGCCTTGTCAACCTCTGCCATGCCTACTGCTGCTTTCTGCTTCTTCACACTCTTCATGTCTGCAATCTCTGTGGCTCTGCGACAGATGTCAAGGGCTCGCCTTGCATCACCCGACACTGCAGCAACCTGCCAACAACAACACAGGGACAAATCATCAAAGGCACTCCGTCTTTGGCAACACAATAAGAAACATAATGGGACATTATTTGAAAAAACAAAGAAATTTAATATACCAATGAACATATTTTTTTCAAAAGGTGTTGTAATACTCTTTGAACATAAGGGAATGGAATATGAGCCAATATAACATGATAGACCTCGTAACTTGGAATTATCCTGGAATTATTTGATTTAATGACAGGAAATGGTGTCTGTTACCACGGAATTGCCCAATACTGTCAAGCAGAGTGGACAAATGATCAAATATTTGTGACCGGCTATAGCAAAACCCTGCACTTGTCGGTAATACATGTTTTGAAGATATTTGCATTTTAAGTTCACATAATGTGTGTAAAAGACTTATGATTGTAAAATTGAAACAGTCATATCTTTGCCAATTATTGAACAATTTGTTAGAACAAAGCATCAAATAAAAGCTTGTGATGAGGCCTTATTATAATGGTACGAAAATCTATATTTTGATTTTTACCGACAAGTGCATGGTTTTGCTATAGCCGGTCACATTTGTTAACAGAGGTAACATTAATAATGTAAAAAACTAGATCCAAACATGTATCGGCTATTATTGTTTACCCTACTAAAGGGTGTTATACAATAAGAAGTTTAATGTGTTTACTTTTCTAGCTGCAAGCTGGATGGCATCGGGTTGGAAGGCATCAATTCCCTTGAGACGACTCTCAACAATCTCCTGGAGCTGCTTGAAGGAGTACGGCTGGAACGTCATCCTTGTCAAACCCTGCAACAAACAGTTACCATAATTAACTCTTATTGTGCCAAGCCTCCCTTAATATCAGTCCCGCAGTTCTCTCACATCTAAACATTTACCAAACCATAATAGTAGGTCAATATTCTGACACTAATATTTCAGTTGCACCATTGAACAAAAAATGTTTTACATGAATGTTGTACATCCAAACATTTTACCAAACCAAAATGATTGGTATTCTGACACTAATATATCTGCATTGCAGCATCGCACAGAAAACTGCTGTCTACGAGTGCCATCTGAACAATTTACCAAACCCAAAGATCCCTAATTAAACCAAGTCTGCTTGTGATGTTTTTATGACATTTACTGAGCATTCAGTGTCCAACCAACTTAGGGTCAATGGCAAGCAATACCATAGAACACAGATACATTTGATCTGAGAAACAGAGAAACAAAATACATTCACATGGGACAAAGGGATCACCTAAGGGATCACACACTGGCAGTAAAACAATTGATCTGAACTTCCTATGAGGGAACTGCAGACAATGACCAACTAGAGTTTTCTTATACTGGGAATAGTGACATAGACATTCAAAAAAATTTTTGACTTAATATCTTATAGAAGTAATCTTAACTGCTACATACTCAAAGAAGGAACAGTATGCAGGTTTCGTTGCAGTTCAGTACGCTACAAGCACCTACATATTTAAGATGTGATATAATTATGCTTCCATTGTCGAGACCCTCATGGGGTATGAAGGGAGTCTGACCTACCATTCTACTGATGACCCTGTTCATCATGATGCGTTCTGGGATATCCATGGTGTTAGCTATGGCCACCACAATCAGCTGTGCATTAGGTCTGGTTGGCCAGTCAAAGAGGCTGTACAGAACACCTTGCTTGCGAGTCCATAGCAGATCAAGCTGAAATCAAACATATCATTAAACTTATTGAAGATGATTTAATATGGTAGGATATAAATGGATCCTATGCTGAGATATCTTTTGCAATTTCTGGAGTTGGTATTTTTTGTACAACAGTTTTACATTTTGTCTTGTCTGAAATACTCACATGCATAGCAAGTATGAACAAGGTGGCATTTATATTTATGTTAACTATCAAAACAACCTCTTTGGATTGAATTGTTTCCCTCTGTAATTAGATATTCAATTTTCCTTCGTATATGGTAGCTCTGGCTCGAAGGCTCCCCAGGGAGTGGGGACAGGTTGCATTAAGTGCTTGATTATTGCCTGATGTACCTGATGACCATGGTACCAGATAAAGTGCCTTTCATGCAAAATCATTAAGGTCAGTTCAGTTTACTTTCTCAATATAAAAGAACAATATAAAATACATACAAAACAATAACAATATAAAAGTATATTTCATTTAAAATTTGTAAAATGCAGATTGCACATGTACAAATTACAAGTAATTATTTTTGGAGGGGTAGCAAACCAACAAAGGAATTGAGTCCTTATCGTGTCGTCAACCAAAACAGATATTAGTGCTGGACAGGTTTCTGTTTTCAAATTTTTCATTTCGTTCAAAAGATATTTACAATTGAAGTGTTCAGATGTTAAACTGTCTACGGGATCATTTCAGCCGTGTAGAAAGTAAGTGCAATGAGTTAGTGAATATCACTTTGCATTTTTGCTCATTTCTCTGCCAAAAATAATCCAATGAACGTGAAATATCAGATCACACCAATACACATTTCATTAATCACTCATCACTTTTTGCACTTGTCAACAAAGTTACTAGATCCATTTAAGATTGTTACCTCATCAACAATGAGTACTGTAAGGAACTTGGTTGCCTTGTTAGAACTGAATAGTTACCTCATCAACAATTAGTACTGTAGGGAACATGGTTGCCTTGTTAGAACTAAATAGTTACCTCATCAACAATGAGTACTGTAGGGAACTTGGTTGCCTTGTTAGAACTAAATAGTTACCTCATCAACAATGAGTACTGTAGGGAACTTGGTTGCCTTGTTAGAACTGAATAGTTTCTCTAGGAGGGTAGCTGCATGCTCTGGGGTTGCCTTCTTGCCTGTCAGACTCTGAATAGATAGGTAGTCAAAGACATCAAAACAAAATCGTCCGTTCATGTAAAAGGCAAAAAAACAAGAAAACAAATTGTTCACAGAAAGGGATCAATTATGAAAGCTCACATATACTACGTAACTTTCTAACAGCTACTCAAACATGCAATGAGCAACCAGTGTTTAACAAATGGCAACATAATCTACAAGCTTGTATAATTAGCTTTCCAAAACACAACAACACAAAATTTGTATTAATTCAGCAATGTATGCATAATCATTCTTCATGTCTTTGCTGAAGACTGTTCAATATAATGATTTATTTGATATTAAATGCTTTGTTATCCATTTTAAGTTTCACAGTTGCAAAACATGTACCGTATATGTTATGAATAAGGGCTTTTGATGATTTCTAAGAAGAAAGTACCTTGACTATATGGACATAAGCCTGGTGTGGGGCTGTCAGCCTCATCCCGTTGATCTCAACACATTTGAATTCCGGGACATCATCCATCTCTGTATCTCTCCTCAACAAGCGCAGGACTTCCATTACGGTTGCTGTCTTCCCAGTACCAGGAACTCCAGAGATGTACATACACCTACACAGGTGCCAACAGGAAACAACCAAAAGGCTACATTTTGTATTTCATCCCATTTTAGCAAGTGAGTAACACTGATATAAATGCTATGGCAGTCCTTTCAATGTCTCTATCACTTTGATATACACCACTAAGAGTGATTTGTGGCTCAGTGGTTTAATAGAGCATTGGTCTAGCAATATAGGAGGTCTCTGGTTCAATTCCTGGCAAAGCCAAAATGTCTCAGTTGCAAATTTTCATTTGAACATTGTCAGATTAGGCAAACTTAATATAAAGCAAGGTAAACAAGTCAACTTGTAAAAAATAAAATACATACCATAATGTAAATGACATCTAAATGCAGAATATTCATTTTTGCAGTGGCCTAGCAAGGAAATACATTAGGTCTGCCCCCAATAATTTTGCATGTCCCTTCAATCAGTCCGACCACGCTTAGCCACTGCCTTTTTGCCAAAGGTAAAGGGATAAAAGTAAAAGTCTAAGTATACACATGAGTGTAAACAGGCTTCTACAAATTTCTAGAATGATCTAGATTATTGGGTAATGAGAACAAAACCAAAGTCCAGCTTCTTTTTCTTAATAATTCTTTGCCCGTTGCTTACGGGAACCGAGTGGGCTATGTATAAAGTCTATGGGGATTTTAGATTTTAGAATGTCTTGTGTATACACAGTGTGCAAATAACAATATTAAACTTAACAGCTGCAGCAATCAAAATAAATATTCCCCAAGGGTAAGATATATTTGAGAAAAGACGAGACTTGAACAAAGAAAGAAAGGATGCATCCACTCACCCTCCTGTTTGGTCGAGTAGCTTGGACTTGACGAATGAGTAGATGTCAGCAAACTCTTGATCTCTGCATGGCAAACTGTCTGGGACTGCTGATACATGTAATCTACATAAGAACAGTGGAAAGGTTGGAGCTCATTGTAAAACGGATTATCACCTGACTTAGTATATACAGTACATGTCGCTGCCGTGTTCTATTTTTGGATAGCACATGGGTACTATAGCACACCCCTGCAAGTCAAGTCAGATGATAAAACAGTTATTAAATTTGTTGTCAGGAAAATCACGGAATATTCCTACCCTCAGGATTTCAAATGCTAATTCGTGAAGAAAATAAGTCCCTCGACTTCGTTTCGGGACTTATTTACTCTTCCCCTCAATAGCATTTAAAATCACTTGGGATGTAATATTCCGTGCTATACCCTCCACCGCCATTTAATAACAGTATAATATAACACAATAAGCCTTGGTGTGACTGATCTTCTCAATGCCAATAAACTGCTTGGAAGGAATGTTCTCCATTGAGTGTAGATGGTGCTGATTAAGTGGGCTGTATATATAATCATGTAAAACAATAAGAGGGGAAACTGATTTATATTAGGCCTTACATAAAATTGAACCTATTATTTCTTTCATTATTGATAATTTTTTTAATTCTCATAGTGTATGATATAATTGATAATCATCTTTGGACTTCATTCAACCCAAAATGGACTTCATTCAACCCAAAATAGACAGAAACCGAAGTGGCCATTCTCTACAGTATCAACAGCAACACACAAACTCTGAGGCGTTCGCAAATTCATTTTTCATCCGTACAACCACTGAATGGAATAAGCTACTTCAATCTACAGTAAACCAGCCCTCACTTCATACATTCCAGAATGCGCTTGCTAAGGACCCTTCTGTCCTTAGGGGCTAACCACTCTCTCGGACCCACCTCCAGTTAAAACTCCTATGGAGTGTTTTGGAGGATTAAACTACCAAGTACCAAGTATCTCTGTATACATTACAGTCTGAGGCCTGGTGATCTCATCCAATGGTCATGAGATATGCACTTTATCTTACATAGCAGCAGGCCTGGTGATCTCATCCAATGGTCATGAGATATGCACTTTATCTTACATAGCAGCAGGCCTGGTGATCTCATCCGATGGTCATGAGATATGCACTTTATCTTACATAGCAGCAGGCCTGGTGATCTCATCCGATGGTCATGAGATATGCACTTTATCTTTCATAGCAGCAGGCCTGGTGATCTCATCCGATGGTCATGAGATATGCACTTTATCTTACATAGCAGCAGGCCTGGTGATCTCATCCGATGGTCATGAGATATGCACTTTATCTTTCATAGCAGCAGGCCTGGTGATCTCATCCGATGGTCATGAGATATGCACTTTATCTTTCATAGCAGCAGGCCTGGTGATCTCATCCGATGGTCATGAGATATGCACTTTATCTTTCATAGCAGCAGGCCTGGTGATCTCATCCGATGGTCATGAGATATGCACTTTATCTTTCATAGCAGCAGGCCTGGTGATCTCATCCGATGGTCATGAGATATGCACTTTATCTTTCATAGCAGTAGGCCTGGTGATCTCATCCGATGGTCATGAGATATGCACTTTATCTTTCATAGCAGCAGGCCTGGTCCTCTCATCCGATGGTCATGAGATATGCACTTTATCTTTCATAGCAGCAGGCCTGGTCCTCTCATCCGATGGTCATGAGATATGCACTTTATCTTACATAGCAGCAGGCCTGGTGATCTCATCCGATGGTCATGAGATATGCACTTTATCTTTCATAGCAGCAGGCCTGGTGATCTCATCCGATGGTCATGAGATATGCACTTTATCTTTCATAGCAGTAGGCCTGGTGATCTCATCCGATGGTCATGAGATATGCACTTTATCTTTCATAGCAGCAGGCCTGGTCCTCTCATCCGATGGTCATGAGATATGCACTTTATCTTTCATAGCAGCAGGCCTGGTCCTCTCATCCGATGGTCATGAGATATGCACTTTATCTTTCATAGCAGCAGGCCTGGTCCTCTCATCCGATGGTCATGAGATATGCACTTTATCTTTCATAGCAGCAGGCCTGGTCCTCTCATCCGATGGTCATGAGATATGCACTTTATCTTTCATAGCAGCAGGCCTGGTGATCTCATCCGATGGTCATGAGATATGCACTTTATCTTACATAGCAGCAGGCCTGGTCCTCTCATCCGATGGTCATGAGATATATATGCACTTTATCTTACATAGCAGCAGGCCTGGTCCTCTCATCCGATGGTCATGAGATATATATGCACTTTATCTTACATAGCAGCAGGCCTGGTCCTCTCATCCGATGGTCATGAGATATATATGCACTTTATCTTTCATAGCAGTAGGCCTGGTCCTCTCATCCGATGGTCATGAGATATATATGCACTTTATCTTTCATAGCAGTATTTCATTCTATCAGTTGTTTACAGTGAGTACAATGATTAGAACAATAATAATTAATAACAAATCATTTATTTCAGTTTTTTATTGATACAATTTCAATTTGTGTACGTAGTGTAAATAAGTTAGTGAATATTGACCTGATTATTATTGACATTAAATCCATTTCATTTCATTACACAGTCTAATCTTATTCAGTCCCCAGTTACACACCTGTGTAGAGACTAGAGAGCAGTACAGGTACATTAGGGTGAAATGTATTGTTGAAGATAACATGCCAGATTGGGCATCAAACTAACGTCCCTCAAATTAAATATGAAGGCCCAAACCAATATATGACAGTAAGCCCACACAAATAGGCACAGTACAAAGATTTTATCTTAACTTATATAATGCATGCTTGTAAAGAAAAAAAATAACACCACAAGTAAATTTTGCAGTGATGGAACATGTTTATAGGGTCTTTAGTTACACATAAATGAGTACATGTATGAAGGACCGACATGTTAAAGGGAACCACCACCCAAAAATAATATTCTTATAAATGAATTGTAATAGTTTTAGTACTCCACTCCAGCAACAAGTTCAGAAAATATGGTTTCCAGACAAATTATATAATTTGAAAACCCATTACAATACTATAGTAATTGTTTGTGGGTCTGCAGATGAAGACTAACTAGTGCATTGCCTAGGACGTACACGTCTACTGTGCTTGTCTTTAAACATACACGGGTTACGGAACCATTTGCCCTGTTGGTTCCATGAGTTTCAGTGATTAATTGCATTGTTTATGAATAACAAAAACCTTTGCAAAGTGTTGGAAATCTATTTAATATCAAGCAACACTACCAAAACATAAGCCTGTGTTGTTCTTTGCATGGTGGTCCCCTTTAATGCATAGTGATACCTAATACTTTAAGGGAAAGTTAGACTTACCTGGCTCTTGCATGCTCCAGTGCTTTTGATGGTGTCTTGTATGGAGTGGCTCTGCTATGGATTCTGGGTGTTGCCCCTTTCTTCATTTGCTTATTCCTAGGAGTCTGGGATACAAAGGAAATACAAGCTTGGTTAAGAAATGTTTGCACAGAGCATGTGAATAATAGAGAACCATAGCAATGACAATTAAAACCGTTTCAGTTTGAATACTATTATCTATGTGAGAAATTTAACCCATTCAGGACTGACTGACTTTGCTATAACATGTAATCTCCATAGCAGCAGACTTATTGTCTCGTTACTATGGTCCCCGGTGATATTCTAATCGTTTCCTTTCATTATCCAGTCAATCCCTTAAGTTCTGATTATAGACATCAGGACAATGGGCCCTTTGACATGCAGTCATAGTATAGTCTGTCATCAGCCACATTGCGTCCTGGATCATCCTGGACATTGTATTGCTGGTGACCTCTCACACTGACTGAGTTTCAAAGGAATGAAAAGAAACCATTAGAATAAGTCTGCTGGTGCCAAGTGTTACCGGTAGTATTTGTCTTTTTAGGCCAGGCTCCTTGAGCCACTGATGAGAATTCGGGCCATTAAGTCAAACATTCTGGTCTCTTATAAGAAAGAATTTAAAAAAGAATGTTTTGCCTTTTGCCTCAACACTGTTGTGCAATTTTACATACCTTACATTATTTTGAGGCCATTTTTGTATTTTGTACTCTTGCATATATTCCACTCACTGTAGCCTCACATATAGTCTCCATGAAATACTGAATACCTGACTGGTTGAGCTTCTGCCAGGTCCTGCCTTCTTCTTGTTTGGCACTGTGTAACTCTCCTCCTCCCCATCACTGGCATCCTCCGTGTAATCTGCTGAATACTTGAGCTTCCTCCTCCTGGTTGAGGCAGGAGTCTTCTTCTCTTGCCTCAAGGAGTCCTCACTCAATGTCTTCACACTAGGTTTCCTTTCGCTCTTTGTTTTTCTTGCGCTAGGCTTTTCTCGGTGTGAAACCTTTTGTTCACTTTTGGGGGTTAGATTGGTGAGATGCATTCTGGTGTTGAGGTGAGACGGCTTGAGCGGCTTCTCATCCTTGATGCCCTGTTTGCTGGTTTTGTTGAGTCTCAGTCGAATTTTCAGTTTCTGCGAGGATTTCTGTTTAGCTTTCTGAAATGGGGAGGCATCATCATCAGTGGAAAACATTTCCCACACTTGCTCTGCCGAGAACGTCCGTTTAGGTCTGGTGAATAGACCTATCGATTGATCAGAAAAACAAATCACTAGTAATAAAAAATATACAAAAAGATACAAACATATTAAATATTGACAGCCTGAATAGATTGCATTGAAACTGATTTTGAGAAGGGACTGAGCTATTTATCCAAGTAGAATCTGGTCTACTGAAGATGTTATGTTGTGTCACAAATGTCCTGCTGTTACTACAAAAATTAATATGAACAAGAAAATTATGCTGCACTACAGGTAACAAATCACTTCATCATAATTGAAGTACCTTTTAGTCATATTTAAAAAAAGATACTAACCATTTTTGGGTGTTCTAACAGCTCGCTTTTGTTGTTTAGAATTCACTTGTAAATTCTCCTTTTCAGAGTCCTCTTCTTCCTCTTCCTCCTCCTCCTCCTCATCACCCTCCTCCTCCTCATCAGTGTCACTAGACTCCTGTTCAATGACGGGCGTGATGGTGCTTCCGTTGATGGAATAGCGCACAAACAACACAGGCATGCCTTGCTTCATCTTTTTATCAGGAACATCTGAGTCAACCTCTTCTTCTTCCACCTACAAAACAGAGAACATGATATGTACAGGCTGGCAGGACTATATTAATGCTTACTTGCAGAGGTCTTGGGCTCAAGTCGAATTAGGCACAAATGCTGTTATTTGTACATTTATTTAGTCAGTTTTCCTTGTTCATGAACAAGTTGGGACTTTAATGAGAACGTTTTAGAGGGTCTGCATCTATTTCTACTAGCCATTGGTGGATTGGTTTAAATACCAATCCCCACAAAGCAGTAAAAAGAAAGTGTGAGGGGCATTCAATAAGTTCACATCCCGACCTTGAAGGAGCAGGCAGTTGGGATAGTCAGCAAAATCCAACTCGTTATGGGTTGCCCTTTGATATTATGACGTCATACTTTCCACCCCCATATCGAGTCGGAAGTCTATGGTGTTCATACTGTGTTGGAGCAATCTGGCTAGATTTCAGCTGCACAATATATATGGGCCACTTGGTAACGCAGCTCGGTCATTTCTTACTTTGAACTTCTCATTTTGGCATCGATGCTACTCATTGAGCATTTGACTGCACTCGTGTTAGACAGATACATTATCCTACATACGATACATATATATGTTAGAAAAAATGAGATAAAAGATACCAATATGCCGGTTTCTGAGGGGTTTTCAAGAGACTTCTTCAAGGAGATCCTGGAGGCCCTAAGAAAGAATGCTGAAAGGTACGTTGCTGTAGATGAGGATTATGTGTACAAATGAACATCTGTCTATATTAATTGATGTTACACCTTGACTCCTCCAAGGTCGGACTATGAACTTTTTGAATGCCCCTCGTAGACTTTTCATAATTCTGCTTCCTCTTCAATGTTAGAGATATATAATTAATGCAGATGGAGTTATGTACATTAGCTCTATCAGCTCCTGTGAATATTTGCTGCATACATACCACACATTTACTGGTGATGGTCTCAGCATCTATCTCCTGTGACGTGGATCCTCCCTTTGGGATGATATATCTGAAGACTTCTCTGTGGTGTGCAGGTGTTTGCAGTCTCCTGGCAATGCTTGGAGGCAGCTCTGAGGGGCGCATGTACCACTGAACCCTGGCCCTGCGGGAGTCTGTGTTGTCCTCACCTACAAACAAGCATGCACACAAACTCAGGTTCGTGACACTAATTGCTACAAATTCTTAGGGCAAGAGCTACAAGATAACACAGAACCAGCCCTACTTCCTTTAAACGCTAGGTTATACCTGAATAAACCTTCATGGTTGTGTAAATTTCAAATTCACATAGTTTTGCACATGACTGTGTGTTAACATAAATGTGTATTACTAGACATAGAAGGATTGAGGAAGCTGGTTACAAAGTCACTGGTGGCACCCCTCAGCCAGTAAGGCTATGGGAGAGGTGAGGCGAGGTGCTGATTATTAATGAATATCAATTGTGACCCTTAGCCACAAAAGAACAATTAGGCAGGAAAAATGATTGTGCTGATTTTCACATGACATTCAAGTAGAAACCATTACCTTTAAAATGGTATGTAATTTGTCATTATTGGACTAAGCAAACCCTCTCAAAATGTGCACCAAAGAATTGGAACACGCCTGAAGCAATGTTGAAATAAGGGAGAAAATGGGACGCTTCAAAGATGGGCGTCGATTCAAGCACTGTATTCTGATAATTTGTATTCGGTGAAAAATCATATTTAAACATGACGCTAACAATTTCACAGAAGCTAGATTAAGGTACCCTCATTAGAAATGAGAAAATCCTGAATCTCATATTTTAAACAAAATTGGACTAAATTTCAGCTAATAAAAGAGAAACTACCAACGCGACTCAACGGTTGTTTTGTTGTGTACAGTCACAATTGATCTATAATCTTTTCAACTCTGTTCCCTTACATACAAATTATGTTTGGGACTGCTTATTATCAAATCTTCATATATTCTGTAGTTAAGGTTATAGTTCTCGCTTACCTGTGTCAAACAAGTCTTCAATTTGAGCGACAAAACTCTCTTCAGCATCTCCTTCCACAAGAACATGGTCACCAGTCTTTATCACCCCAGGGCCAGGCAAGTAACAGCCCCTGAATTGGGAGAAAACAAGAACATGGTCACCAGTCTGTATCACCCCAGGGCCAGGCAAGTAACAGCCCCTGAATTGGGAGAAAACAAGAACATGGTCACCAGTTTTTATCACCCCAGGGCCAGGCAAGTAACAGCCCCTGAATTGGGAGAAAACAAGAACATGGTCACCAGTCTTTATCCCCCCAGGGCCAGGCAAGTAACAGCCCCTGAATTGGGAGAAAACAATCAAAATATCACATTCATAGTCATAATACAATTTTCTACAAGTTTGCATATTTTGTGGTTCATTAGAATATACTTGCGATTACAGATTTTTGAAGCAGTCTACCCTGCACACATACATTGTAATATATGTTCATGGCCTGCCTGTCAACTGAATTGTGGGGATGATTGCAGTCGGGCATGGGCACATCTACAAGGTAAATGGTAATGGTCATGACCAATCACCCACCCGTTAACTGCATATATATGCTGCATTGGGTATGACCATTTACACACCATTCACACAATTCCCTTGTAGCATAGAGTACAAAGACAATGCATATATATGCTAGAGAATCCACATCCCCCCATCTAAAAATGGGAGTTGGTAACATTTGGAAAAGATGACAAACCACCAAATCTATGTTAATGAAATTGTCCCCATGGTAACATTAGCGTAATTTTGTTCATACATGTAAGTATGTGCTTGGCAACAAGCGCAAGTTCACAATTAACAATTTTTATTTTTATTCAATTTAAATGACGTTTCACCGCATTTGTGAAAATATTTTGGTTTGTCATTGCTGCTATTTAAACATTTGGAGGTGTGGCCTATCCATGTGAAGGGTGTGGCCTAACCATGTGAAGGGTGTGGCCTATCCATGTGAAGGGTGTGGCCTATCCATGTGAAAAATGTTATTTGACTTTTGAGATGGGCTTCTAGTATTTTTATATTGTATTTCTGTAAGAGAATCTCAGTATAGCGCCCTCTGCACCTGCAACACATGTGTTGTCTTTAAGCAGGCACACAACACTATGCCTAGATGATAATGTCTGTAACATGTGTCGGCATGGATATTTCAAGACTAGCAATAGCACTTGGCACATTGCCTGATTGGGCAACTAACAAGATAACTTTTGTATCATGTAGAAACAAGAGAGAATTTTGCAGATCGGATCAAGTTATTTAACACAATTAATTGTTCTTTTTTGCTCAGCTCACATTATTTTCATGGGCTTTTCTGTTCGGGCAAGGGGCAAGTAAAATGTGAAAATTTTCAAAAGGGTAAGAATCTAGTACTTAGTTTAGAAGATGGCAAAGTTAATGTGGATGCGTGGACTTAATGAAGGGCCGACAGTATAACTAAGACAGTAAAGTAAATGTAAAGAGACCCTGAAAACATTAGATATTTTAAATTTGTAATTAACCGCACCCCCAACGTTGAGTTATCATTGAAGGGGGAAAAACAATTTCTGGATGATAACACTATGCTGGGAATCTTTGAACATATCCAAACTATCATGCACATCTACAAAGTATTGTAAATGGTATTGGTGCTTTCCCCTATAACTTTTGTAAACTTTTAGTACACAAAAGAACACAAGTCATATGTTTCTGATTGGAGCATAATTCATAACAGAAAAGCCTATCTTTACAAGCTTTTTACTCCACATAAACTGATATTTTAGCCAGTGCTCAAAATTAGCATAGGCCCGCTAGCCCGGGCCACTAAAAATTAGCTCCGGGCCACCAAATTTCATTGATCCTAAATTCTACTGGCCCGTTCAGGCAACCAAATTTAACAGAATTTGTTATGTTTTTCTTTGTTTGGGGCAACCAGATGTAGGTTCCGGGCCACTCAAAGTTTAAAAATATTTTTTTACTTGCCCGACTGGGCCACAAGGCAAAAAGGTTAATTTCTAGGCTAGCATTGTTTTAGCAATGTGTGGTATTTTCATGAAATATGTTTCTCTATCTCTGTGTATTAACCACTCCCCCCCTTTTTGCAAGTTCTCTGGTATGTAAAAACATGCAGTTAATACACCAGCAAATACGGTATTGATCTACACACTCACTCACCGTCATGCGATACCTGTTCTGTCATGTGTAAAATACTTTGTTTGTTACACATGGCATCGTACATGGAACTATTCCTTTATTTAATACTCGTAACGACAGGGTCAAAGTGCATTTGCTTACACCCATCGTGCAATCAATGTACACTGATATGCATGCCGCAATACCAAATTCACTGATATGCACTGTCGCAATACTGAATTCTGTACGTAGACATAATCATGGTTAATATGATCACACACTATTGGCGATGACAGCGCGTGCCGTCATGCACCGTCTGCCGGCTGTCCTCGCCAATACTGTACGTTCATATTAATCTACGTACAGAATCGCAATGCGACAGTGCATATATTTTGGGCGCGGTGTGGCTACTGCACGCATTGATTGTGTGAGGCCGAGGATGATTTATAAAATGATGATTTATAAAATGTTATAATATTTTTTAAATATATGAATAATGAATTAATAGAAACATAATTGGCAACAATAGTCACATTTGACCGATTGAAACAAAACAACAACTACAACAAGGGCGAGGGTTGTTGGCGAATTCACTTTGTCTTTGACCCTGTCAAATTGGCTACGACCCAACGCTAGTAGTAGTACCACATACAATGACAATGTCATGTGTAACTGTAAAAGTGTGTAACATACAAAGTATTTTACACATGACAGAACAGGTATGCTGTCATGACTGTCTATAGTCTAAAACATTAAATGGCAATGGCATTGGTTATATATATTTTTTTAATATGCGCTTTATTTGTTTGTCATTACTAGAAATCAGTGTTGGGTATCTTGAGATCGAGCTTGATCTCGAGACCAGTCTTGAGATCGGCATCAGTAATCTCGATCTTGTTCTTGATCTCGGACATTTCTGATCTTGATCTCAGAGGTTCTGATCTCGATCTTGAGCTGCGGATCTTGGTCTTGATCTTGATCTCTGACTGTCTGATCTATATTGATCTCGAGATCAGTCTCGAGATCGGCATCAGTAATCTCGATCTTGTTCTTGATCTCGGACATTTCTGATCTCGATCTTGAGCTGCGGATCTTGGTCTTGATCTTGATCTCGGACTGTCTGATCTTGATCTTGATCTTGATCTCGGACCCTCTGGTCTTGGACCCAACACTGCTAGAAATAGAATATACTTATTAGTTTTTATTAGTGCTGTTTCGTTAGGCGGGCCGATCCAGTGTCCCGTTGATTGGTTGTTTGCCCGTGTGCACCGGCCAATCAGCGTGTTCCGTTGTCGACCTATCAGGAACGCAATCGCTCATGCGAGATTGTGATGTTGGGAGCCACGGTAGAGCATAAAAGCCGGGTGTCTACATTCGATATTATCATTTGACAAAGTATTGCAGTAGCATACGAAACGTCGTGATCGTTTAGATTCCTAGTTTGACATTGCGAGACAAACGAATATCATTAGCGATATTATTTCCGATAATATTATTACTATTACTATACTTTTACTAGTTTTAACTTTTAACCAAAAATTATAATTATTGTACTTACTCATAATGCTGATTGCATCGACGTTTCGTTTTTCCATCACTTGTAGGTTTGCCAATCCAAGCAAATCCTTTCTTTCGAATCACACGTTCACTTCTGTCTGCACACATTTTTGATAATGTCATATAACTTTCGGGCACGGCACGGCGGGGCAGCTAGCCTACTAACTAGTGCCTAGGCCTAGGGCGCTTTAATTATGATTTGAATACCGAAATCATGCGACTAATTGATGAAAATTCCTTTTAAAGTGACCTGTAATATTGCTCAGCTCAGCTCACGGGTCACGGTGCGGTGAATGCTGCTAAAATTCCCCCAGAACTCGGGGCTGGTTTTGTTGTATTGTGTACATCTCTGCTGCTGCAGTATTTCGGAAGTCGCGCGATTGCGGGTCACGTGATCGTGATTAATGGATCTTGGATCACATGCACAAAGAAATATCAGGTGGGCTCAGCCCATCGATGGTACATGCATGGATTGAAGTACTAAGAAGGTACATTCTTGGTAGGTTAATCCTTAATTCTCGATCTATAGGAATTTTAAAGGGATAGTAACATATTCCAAATCCACAAATATTTACTTAGAACTCTCGTGTACAAAATACTACTTCGAGTAGTATAACTCTAAGAGTTTGGACTAAAAAGATGTTGTATATCAGTTGGAATCATGTTTGTATATTACAAACAAAATAATCATAATAAAAAAATATTGTAATAATGAAGCAAGAACGGTTATGAAAAGTGTAGAAGAATGACATTATTTATCTGAATAGATTATAATAAATAGTTCACAATTCGCTCAAATATGATCATAAGATTGTAAGTCAATGTAGTCGCGAGCTTTCGAATCTGGCAGTGATAAATGTACTGTATGTAGGCTACTATCCGACATCAACAGGTGCAAACAGCAACATGCAAGCTAGGAACAAGAACAAAAAGGATTATGGGGGGGGGGGGGGGGGGGGGGGGGGGTGGTGGTGGTGGAGTTCAATAGAGGAGAGGTAAATAGAGTAGACAGGAACAAAATAAGTGCGATGAAGTGGGCTGGTGGGGATGAAATACTGGTCTTGTGTGTTGCTGGAAAGCTAGGGGATGAGTAATGATGTAAAGGGCATGATGTGGAACATCCCCAACATCACGATCATACATGGATAAGAATATTAACAGACTGATTAATATATTATTTTGTTTCAACTTTCAATCTTATATTCAATATATATCTTATATTCAATATTCCAACCAGTGGCGGATCTACGGGGGGGGGGGGGGGGGGGGGTTATGGGGTTTAAACCCCCCCCCCCCCCAACCCTTGGGCTGCCAAGTGAAAATGTGATGTGGAAAACATCACTTACGGGGTTCAAAATAGCCAACAAATCGGCGCTTCGCGGCTCGTGGACGATGCTCCGCATCGTCATTGGGTCAAACCCCCCCCCCCCCCCCCCTTAGCAAAAAGCTAGATCCGCCCCTGCCAACTTTCATCAAGTTTGGTGGGCAGTGACAGCCTGGTGGCCGCTAACAGGTTTGACTGTATTTATATTTGACTGGATTAGTAAACAACTACAGTACTTATTTTTATTGTCTTATTATGGACTTGGAGGCCTGCATGTGTAGGCTTCTTTCCAAGGAAAAAATGTATTTGGTATTTATGCTTCAACAGAACAAGCTTACGAAACGTGCGGATATAATGGACAAACACTACAACAGGAGATTTTTTGTTTTTTGTTTTCTTCACTTTTTGAGCCCTTCACAGGCTATTTATTATATTAGTCTTCACATAAACAAACAAACCAAATACATGTGCAAACTGCAAAGGGGTAGTTCAGTTTTGGTATAGAGGGCGCTGCACGAAATATATATTTTTTGTGTGAGAAAATGAAAAACTGAGTGTAACATTTGAAAGGGCTTACAATTTTAATGACAGAATAAACTCTGTTTGATTAAAATCGGTTCAGAAACGGCTGAAATGTCAATAAATATATCCGATCAGAATAAATCTGGGGCCCAGATTTATTCGATGATTTTTTTTTTCATTTAAAAAATGCTTACACACTTTTTCAAAAAAGTTCTCAAAAGAGGTTTTTAAATAGTTGTTGATGATCTCTCTATTAAATCATTATTTCAACAAAACATCACATGCATAATTTTGTATGAAAAATGGTTGAAACCAATGCTTTTATAGAGAGTGCCCTCTTGTGTTTTAATGGCTCTTTTTTAAAAATGACAACGTGCTTATTACTCAGTCGTTTGTAATTTTCTATACCTTTCGAGCATGGTGGAGTTATAACTATTAGTTTGCGATGTTATTGTGCAGGTTTTGGTTACTAAAGCTCAGCCTTACCAAAACTGTACTACCCCTAGTTGAGTTTTGGTAAAGAGAGTACGGTTTTTGTCAATTTTAGTAACCAAAACCTGCACAATATCATCACAAACTAATAGTTTTAACTCCACCTTGCTCGAAATGTATATAAAATGACAAACGAGTGAAAAGCTCGTTATCATTCAAAAAGAGCCATTAAAACACAGGAGGGCGGTCCCTATTAAAAAATAATTGGTTTCAACCATTTTAAGTTAAATATTGTGCATGTGATGTTTGGTTGAAATAGTGATTAGATAGAAAGATAATCAACAACTATTCAAACAACTTTTTGGTAAATTTTTGAAAAGAGGAAGCATTAATTTTTTGTTTTGTTTTTACGGCTGATTCAAAGTAATCGAATCATTGTGGGCCCCCACAATTATTACAAATGGTTATGTTTATGGATATTTCAGCCGTTTCTGAACCCGGGGGGGGGGGGGGGGGGTCACTCTCATATAAAAGTGCTACCCACCCGTGTCCATCAAACTCTGAAATTGACCCTAACGTCGAAAACTTGTGCACCTGAAATACCCTTTTTGTGGGTTTTTTTTTTCTAATGAGTGCTGAAAACCAACCCCTTTTTTAGGAAAACGTCGACGACGCCGTAGAGCTGAAAACTTGTGCACGTGAAAAAGGTACCCCTTTTCTGGGTTTTTTCTAAGGAGTGCTGGAAACCACCCCTTTTAAAGGAAAACGTCGACGACGCCGTATAGCTGAATATGATATCTTTCGACGCTTTTTTTGGACGCTGGTGCGTATATATAATATAGCCAGTCATGTTGGGAGTGACCCCCCCCCCCCCCCCCCCCCCCGGATTTCTGAACCGATTTCGATCAAACAAAGTTTATTCTGACATTAAAATTGTATGCTCTCTATCCCTATAAACAAATTCAAAATAATCTTTATATACAAACAACAATTGTAGCAACTGCCACTTAACAGCAAAATGTCTTTCCATTCCAGATAGAGATATAATATATTTCTCATCTTTATAATATTGAACAACTTTCTTTTTCACATAAATTCAAAAGAGGAACTATATTATTCAATTTACTAATAAACATCTGTTGTTTGATTAATATAACAATGCAATTAAGAGTATCGTTTCTCTTATCTTCAAAGCCAAAAATTATGTTTCATAACTCCAGTTTGAGGTTTCATTCCAGATCTTTCTACTAATCTCACATTCATAAAAAAAAGTGTACTATATCTTCTAGTTCTTTTTTACAAAATGAACCTTTTTCATTGTTTACAATTTTCATCCTAAATAGTCGTTGGAACAAAATTCTATTTAAAATCTTATACTGAAAGTATTTCAGACTTAATAACTGGTGTGAAACAAAATATCATAACGTTATACCTGTTTGTATTAATACAGATTGTAAATTATAATTCAAATATCGTTCCCACTTTGAATATATAAATTGGGACAAACAAATTGTTTCTTAAAAAAAACTTTATAAATGTATCTACATCCCCTTTCATACATAACATGAGGAATTAAAGGTTTTTTTCAAATGTGTTTAACATGTTTTATAGTATGCATAATATCTGCACTTTATTTCTTGACAAACTGAATTATAAGACAAGTAATTGTTTGATTTTCTCACGTCTTTATGAGTGATCATGAGTGATTCTGAATGAATTAATTAATGGATACATGAATCAATTTATATATACATCCATAAATCAATGAATAATAATAAAGAGTTCGGCGCTTCGGTGTATATAGCACCTAATATGATACAAAATAATATTTAAGCGCTTTACACTATTATAACCCAATCATACGAAAAGAATGTATGGATACATGAACGAACGAATGAATGAATGTATAAATTAACTGATTTATAAAAAACTTGTATGGATGGATGTTTGAGTGAATGAATGAATGAATGAATGAATGAATGAATGAATGAATGAATGAATGAATGAATGAATGAATTAATTAATTAATGAATTAATTAATTAGTTAGTGCTTGGATCCAGAAATGAATGAATGAATGAATGAATGAATGAATGAATGAATGGATGAATGAATGAATGAATGAATGAATGAATGAATGAATGAATGAATGAATGAATGAATGAATGAATGAATGAATGAATGAATGTTAGTGCTTGGATCCAGAAATTAATTAATGACCAAACGAATTAATGTCTAAAAATAATCAATTATGTATGTATGTATGTATGTATATGTAGTTAATGAATTGATGAATAAATCAATGCGTGAATGAATGGATGAAATACATATTTTATGTATATATATATATATATATATATACACTAATATAACTAAGTGAATAAGTAATTAATTAGTGGACGAACGAATTATTAAATGAAATACTGAATGAATGAATGAATGAATGAATGAATGAATGAATGAATGAATGAATGAATGAATGAATGAATGAATGAATGAATGAATGAATGAATGCATGAATGAATGAATGTATGTATGTATGTATAATCCAGTTAAGGAATAGCTGAAACGATGGACGAATGAATTAACGAACGAGGTAATGAATAAATGGAACGTATTGAATCAATGTAAGAATTAATGAACTATCAAAGGGGTGAATGAATAAATTACCAATGTCACATTAATTATGCTGTATTTACATTGACATCGTCAACATTTTGAAAATGACCTATCTAGACTTGCAAATCTAGGCTAGCCTCTCTATTTCATTACACTGATGTGGTACTGAAATAAAGACAAAACGAGAGGAGTATCATCGTATAATTACAATTTACAATGCATTATTTATATTTAAAAAAATAATAGTAAAAACACTCATTACATTACACTATCAAATTTCAAGCGAACAAGAATGTCAACTTCATTATTATAGTCATGAGTATATTATGTAGTATAACGCGTAGTAACACTGATTCGAACAGTCAAATGTTTAAATGAAACCATATGCCCATTATATTATTATCATACCTCATAAATACATTTTCGGAGTAAATAAAGTTCCAATGATCAACATAGATGTTGATGCTTTGAATAAATATGGATGCTAACAACTTTACACAAACAAATCAAGAGAATATAACTTCAACAAAGATTCCGACAGGAACATACGTATATAATTATAGTTGGGGAATGTAGCCGTTGGACTGTAAAACAGATAACCCGGGCAGAGTTGGAATAATACAATATCATGTTCGCGCTGGCTTTGTGCACACATACATGTAATATGTTTTCTTGTGGTATTTATTTCTTTATTATGCATTTTATTAGTTAAATGTAGATTATCACGTAAATCGTAAACGGATCAAGATAATAATCGTAAAATATGAGATGGCCACTAGTTTCTAAAGTTCCAAGGATATAATTTGCCATACATATTTAAACTCGTACCCATGCTACACCGGCAAAATGATCAGATATATATTAATTCTAAACGTGCATGAAATACACCGGTCCAAATACTAGTACTTCTGTATGAGTAAAAGACAACATTATTTACAGAAAAGTGTTCGTATTATCTACATTATATAAAAAGGATTAGTAGCCCATAAAGGATATCGTGTAACACCATACTTTGGCTACTATCAATAATGTTAACAATGTGGTACAATATGACATTCTGATTTACCTTTAGGCGAGTTGGAAAATGTATTTGTTTAAAATGATTTTTATGTTAGTGTTAGTGTTAGCTACTTCAATCTACAGTAAACCAGCCCTCACTTCATACATTCCAGAATGCACTTGCTAAGGACCATTCTGTCTCGGACCCACCTCCAGTTAAAACACCTATGGGGTATTTTGGAGGATTAAACTAACAAGCTCCAAGTACTAAATAATGCAAGCCGCAATTAAAAAATTGGTCTTATAAAATGCAATTGCAGATATAAAGGGGGCTACATTGTCATGATTGTAGAGGAGTTTATGAACCATCCAAGGTTGTTTGTTTCATGCGAGTTGGTTTGCGCCGGGCGACAGGGATAACCTTGAAATCGGGCCCATCAACCACCATCTTCAGCCTCGGTCGGTAGACGCTCGTCCACTGGCTGAAGGAACTTACGATTGGTAGCAAACGACATCGTTTTGGGCGGAGGCGACTCTTTTATACCAACAACATGCAATATCTTGACAAGCTCGCTCTTGGTACGGGGAACGTGGATACAGAAGCAGCAGAAGGAGACAACGCCTTCAATGGCATGGAATATGACGAAGGTGGCACGGATGATAGGATTATGTGGGTCATGCGTCACAATGTAGCCCAATACAAAGGACAAGCCTAAGAGCACTAGTGAGCAGATGACAGCCTGCACGCGTGCCCTGTGCTCCCTCATCATGTTCTTGGACACCAGGCGGACTTGGGCGGATTTCTTTTCTTTCAGTGAGACACGGAACAAGAAGAACCCTGTTGGACGAGACTGACACCCACTGGGATGACGATACCTCCAACCAACTGCCACGTCCCCAGGAAACACCTGTAGAGGATACCACACGGAATGTCTTCATTTCTAGAAACTGTTAAAAACCCATCTATTTAAGAATTAAATTTGTCTAGATGTTCCCCTTAGATAGCACAATGATGTAATTCCAAATTTGTATAATTATGTGTATGTAAGTTTGATTTTCATGTTTATGATAATTTTGTTACTGTAATTTGTTGTTATATATTCCTGTAAAGCGCATAAAGATGTTTATTCATATTATGCGCTATATAAATGTAATGTATTATTATATTATTATTAATGTGTTATTGATTGAACTCCTGAAATATCTGACCATTGGGCAATATCTTACTGCTAAAATAAGATTCAAACTCTTTAAAATATAATATATAAAGGAAAGCGATTTTATATCCATTTTTGGTAATTCCTTACTTCTTGTTATCTCTCTGGCTAGATAAACGAATAATGATCTACAAGAATTGTACACCTATGCTACATTGCTTTAATTAACGTACGTCGTGGTCTCCATCTACTTTTTCTCTTGAATGTTTTCTTGATAGTTCCTATAAAACCCCACTTCCTGATGGTGTGTCCTAAAAGATAATAATACTCATACGATTACTACTAATATTACTACTGCTGCTACTACTATACTATACTACTACTACTACTACTACTACTACTACTACTACTACTACTACTACTACTACTACTACTATACTACTATACCACTACTAGTACTTAACACAATAATAATGATAGGTTTTTATTTATAATTATATAATATCATTTCCAAGTACTTTACACTATCATGACTATGCTCATAGGACAAACTGTCATCTGAAAACACTATGTGCACCATCTCCACTCTCTGGGGAGCATTCCTTCCAAGCTTTATATAATAGTTAGGTCCTTTTGAGAGTCAAGTTCAACTTTGAATCTTTGTGAAACACCCCCGGGTCTCTATCTCATGTTCCTTGAATGTATCCTGATAATGCCGGATATTCAAATCCCTCCTTCCTCATGATGCCGTCCCCAAATCTCCGATTTTTCTCTTCGTATTATAAATTATGTTATCAATATTTCTTGCATATGCTAATTTGATCTTAGGAAACGCCTTCTTTTATAAACAAATTTGGAAATGAATTAATGAATAACTAACTGAATACGGCAATGTAATTTAGTTCGTGTATATATCGGCATTATATTACTTTATATTGTACTATATAAATGTACGTACTTACATCAAGTACTGAATGTAATATATTGGAAAATGGTATAAAAAGGGAAAGAAACAATACTTACGTTTTAAAAGAGAAGTAATATCCTTCTGAAGTTAAATACGTTATTAGTACAATCACTGCTGGCACACCTGCATGAGATAAAGAAAAATACAATTATTACAAAAATAAACGATGTTTTTTTGTGAACTATTATAGAGAGCGTAATATAAAATTCATCAATAGGAGAAGTATTCAAAATTGAAAAAACAAATCTTTTCGAATGATATATTGATGAATGATGTTAACTAACCAAATGAACCAAAGTTTCCTCATAAAAACGTGATGCAAGCAACTCACCAAGGACAAACATAGTGGCTTTCAACACGAACCCTTCAAAGTAAACCTTATTCTTCTCATAAACTTTGACGTAGATGCGGAAGCTTTCGACAGCCAACCATAAGAAGCACTGCATCGTTACGTAATGCAGGACCAGTAGTAGGACCAGGCATCGAGTTTGTGTGTCGGCTTGGTCTGGCAGGGACGAGTTGATGTTGGTGATGGCTAGGAACGTTACGTACAGGCAAATCATCGAGATGCAAAACCCAATGATGGAATGACTCGAGTCCCTGTATCTCAGTTTCCTTTCAATTAAGAATACAATTTATACATAAATTATGTTAACGTGAATTTATAAGCCGAGTATAACATAGAAGGTTATGGACGGCTATGCATCGAGTTGCAATATACCCGACGAATCCTTACATCTATACCAATCATTTCTTTTGGGTTAAGATTTTATAATACAATATTGTTGGACTCTGTTACATAATAAACTTACGTCAAGCGTCATATAAAAATATAATTTTGACAGGGAGTCTTTAGCAAATACTGTGTTTTATGTGAAGCTAAGTAAGCTATTTCGTTACCATGTTTGTTACAATGGAATAAACAATATACCGCATTAAATAGATCTAAAAAACAACCTGATAATTGTATATGCGTGTCTTCTCCTTCTCTCTTCGTACCTTCTATGTTCCTACTCCTCCTTTTCCTCCGCCATCATTTTATCTATACGACAGTTGTAATCTCGTTTTCAATTATTCCACTGACTATGTTTCAATACTTACGGAGCAATGGCGTACACAAAGATTGTTAACAGCCGACTGGTGATAGTCATAGCACATCCGATGTTTATCATCAAAGTACGAATCTGCTGTGTTTGGACTTTCACCCACAACGTCAAGGATTTCCTTTCAAAATGAATGAAATGCGAACAAATCTTACGTTAAAGAAATATGAAAATCAATTTGGTAGCAAACTAAATTTCCATTATAAAATCATCATACGAATATACATGTACATCGCAGAATACCATTTTGTTCTTGAGGTCCTTGAAATTTTTGAATTTCATTTCTTCTATTATGTAATTGTATCCCAGCGGTGTCACTTCGTATTCAAATGTAGGACTCATGAACGTTCTCACTGAAGGTGAAACATTACCCCTATACAGGGTGGCCCCAACAAAACGGAACGGGGCACTTCCCAAAATATAGTAACAAATGTATTATGTCCATCAGATAGGGTGTCTTTTCAAATGAGCAAAGATACCAAGAACAGTCCATTTGGTTGCGTAGTTTTTGTTTTCGGGCGCTGGGAGTGACACCATGTCAGGTTCTCTTTTTTGTCAATTTTTACCGAGCCAGTGCTTGATACATCGCACGTACGTACCGCCTTCCATAGAGTTTAACAAGGCGCGCCATTGTTAGTGTGCACTCAGCCGTGTGCCGAGATAATGGGCATGTTCGTTCAATGGTATTGCGGGCAGAGAGTGCGATTTAACTGGCATTGACTAGGTACAAATTGACAAAAATGGGCACCTGACATGGTCTCACTCACAGCGTCCTAAAACAAAAACTACACGACTAAAATTACTGTCCTTGGTATCGTTGTTCATTGGAAAAGACACCCTATCCGATGGACATAAATATTCTGGTACTATAACTTGGGAAGTGCCCCGTTCCGTTTTTTTGGGCCACCCTGTATATTCGACTTTCCGCGTACATTTTATGGGTACAAATTGGCATTACAAAATTACCCTATTTTTGCATTTCCAGTACAAATTATCCAAACTACCCCCTTTTAACATGTTAAAAGACTTCAAGTACACTGATAGAATATAATTTGAGTCAGCAAATCGCGTTCTCCTCATATTGTTATAGGAGGTGACTTTAACGTACCTGATCTCGATTGGTCAAGTGATGCTGTCATTGTACCTCGTGGAGATCTCCAAGCTACCCTCACTCAATTAATTAACGACAACTACCTGACGCAGAAGGTCAACTTTTCAACCAGGAGAGATATCAATGGGACTGAAAATGCACTGGACTTATTGCTCACGACCCATCCGTCACTTGTGAAGAACGTGATGCCGCACCCTGGTATTAGCGACCATAGTATTGTACAATGTGTCATCTCTACCAGGGAAACCACCCAGGAAGATCCCATTGTGGCGCAAAGTAGACGAGGACGAATTTGCTCGTGATCCGGCAACTTGCACCATTGAGGAAAACTGGAACTGGTTTAAAACATTTGTATTATCAGTTGTTGACGACCTTGTCCCTCACAAACAAGGAAAAGGGTCATCTGCTCCATGGTTCAACTAAAAAATGAAGCGCCTACGTAGGAAAAAAAGAAGAAAAGGCTTACATTAAAGCGAAAAAGAGCAACTCCGCAGCCGATTGGGACATATGTTGCACTATCCGAAAAAAAAGTAGACAGATCGCTCCGGGATGCACACAGGCAATATGTTCACTTAGTAGGTGAGTCAGAGGATCCGAAAACCTTTTGGCGCTACATCAAAGCCAGACGCCAAGATAACGTTGGTGTGTAGCCATTGAAGGTAGATGGGCGGTTAAAGGTGCACCTGTAAAGTGTCAGATATTGCTTTCCTGGTTAAAAAAGCGAAAATATGCGTCAGCTCTTACAACGAATTTCTGTATGACATTTATGAGATTTATGACTGTTCATTAACGCTCTTGAGCTGAATGATAGATATCGTCATACTAAAGGGGCATTTGAAAAAATCTAACCCTATTTTATTGTTCTCTTACCATAAGCTAAACAACACGGTAGAAGAGAAGCAATGAAGCTCAAAGTAATTTTCGTGGAGTTAGACACTTTACAGGCATCCCTTTAATAACAACTGATGCAGAAAAGGCCCATGCACTCGCAGATCAATTTCAAAATGTATTCAATAAAGATGAAGGAGACCTGCCATGCCTGCAGGCCCATATCCGGATATGCCAGATATCACGATTGACGTACGTAAATGGTGTCGAGAAACTGTTGTCTACTATAAATACATCCAAAGCTATAGGACCAGATGGGATCCCCAACCAGGCTCTGTAGTTAGCAGCTAAGGAACTTGCCCCCTTGGTAACTTTCATGTTCCAACAATCTATCACGTCCGGGTAATTGCCACTTGATTGGAGGCGAGCCAATATCAGTCCTATCTTCAAGAGACCGGTACTCACATGTTCTTGCTGCAAGCTGCTGGAGCATATTGTGAACAGCCAGATGATGAGGCATTTGAGCAAGTTTAACATCATAGCCGACAACCAGCATGCCTTTCGGAAGAAGAGATCATGTGAGACTCAACTTATTCCCACTACTCATGATCTCCTACAAAATATAGACAACAACAATCCCACAGACGTAGGAGTGCTTGACTTTTCAAAAGCTTTCGATGTCATTCCACACAAGATGCTGCTTCATTATGGAATCCGGAACAAGACAAGGGACTGGATGAAATAGTTTCTAACCAATCGCTCTCAGCGTGTGATGGTAAATGGAACTGCATCTGACTGGAAACCTGTCTTAAGTGGCACCCCTCAGGATACAGTCTTAGGCCCTCATCTCTTCCTCATATTCATAAATGACATACATGAGAACATATCCAGCACGGTCCGCTAATTTGCTGATGATTGCCTCGTCTACAACATCGTCACGTCTGCTGAGGACCAACACCAGCTGCAAGAGGACTTAGATGGTTGACTGGGCACAAACCTGGGTCATGAGATTCAATCCATCTAAATGCAAGAATGTGAAGATTACTCTTAGGAGCCAGGGATAACCTACAAAGTATACATTGATGGGAGTCGACCTTGAGGAGAAGAAGGACATCCAGTACCTGGGAGTCCATATTCAACATGATCTCCGATGGAACAAACATACCGCACATGTAACCTCCAAGGCAACGAGGGTGTTGAACTTCATCAGAAGAAATTTCCACCACTGTACACCGCATGTCAAGGAAAAACTGTACATGACATTAGCGAGACCTCATCTAGAATATGCTTCTGCTTCATGGGACCCATACACAAAGAAGAACATAAATGGCATAGAAAGAGTGCAAAATAGGGCAGCAAGATTTGTGTCCAACACATACGGGGAAAATACAAGCATCACTGCCATTTTTAAAGAGCTAAAGTGGACTGCGCTTCAAGACAGAAGGAAATGTCATCGCCTAACCTGCTTTCAAAAAATGCTGAACGGAAACCTGGACATCAAACATGAGGACTTCATCCAACCAAAAATAGCCAGAAACCGAAGGGGCCATTCTCTACAGTATATACCAACAGCAACACACAAACTTCGAGGCGTTCGCAAATTCATTTTTCGTCCGTACAACCACTGAATGGAATAAGCTACTTCAATCTACAGTAAACCAGCCCTCACTTCATACATTCCAGAATGCGCTTGCTAAGGACCCTTCTGTCCTTAGGGGCTAACCACTCTCTCTGACCCACCTCCAGTTAAAACGCCTATGGAGTATTCTGGAGGATTAAACTACCAAGTACCAAATTTCAACTACCTTCACAAAAAGGCACCTTATTTTTTCTTCTTCCATTTTCGCGAAAATAGTCATGAAATATATATATAACTTCCATTTCGGCGATTTTTTTTTCGCGAACACATGCGCATATTGACCCCCCCCCCCTTTCGCGAAATTGTGAACGATCATGCGTAGGCTATACACGTGACACCACCGGGAAATGTATAAAGGTAAAGTCGTCGTCATAAAGATGATCCGACTGTCAGTGGTTCGAACCCATATTCTGTTTGGTGACTATATTAACTGAATCCGATGAATACCTACCATGATGGCAGCGAAGTTTGTGAGATGGTTACATCTACAGACAGGGCGTGAATCATTACTGCCATCATCCAGGAGACAACCATCAGATACCCACGACCCTGATCCGTCTTGGCCCCCGTAATCCCAGTACACGCACCTCGCACGTCCGATCGTCCACTCACTGTTATTCGTCTGTTTAAATGGAATATATCACAGGTTATGGCATTAATGTATGAATTAATAACGTACATTACGTAAAATTCATGACAGATTGCCACGCGGGGTATGACAGACGGTTTGTGCTCTTTCGTCCGTGGAATATCGTAAAATTGCTGTATTGTCCAGAGCGTTGATTATAAAGAGACTATACAAATCATGTAAATTAGAGGTTTGTTTAGGGCATTTCCACGGGGCTCGCGTTACACTTTATGGTACATTGACTACTTCAATGTGCTGTAACTCCATTATTTTATGGAACTGTAGGCTGATTTTATCACCAAGGATTAAGTAGATGTGCACTAACTAGAACGTGAAAAGCACAATCTAAAAGGTAATCCTGGTCAAGTATTGTATGTGCTAATTTGACATTTGTATGGGTCCTATGAGTTAGTATTGAAAGAATTTCCATACTATTTGAGAATAAATCATAGGATGCAGAAACATCGGTAACTCGCGTTACGGTAACTCGCGTTACAGTTTGTCCGGAGGTTTTGATTCATAACAAAATATACTAAAGAGCACTCAAAAGACTGACATTTTAATCTGAAAAGGTACTGTGATTATCAGTCATCCAATTTGGTGCTTTAAATAATGAAAATACCAGAAAATATTGAAAATATGAAGATTTTCCTAAAATTTGCAGTCCCATGTGTGGAATTATGTGTATGGTTTCTGATTCTCCTATAAGGAGACACCCGAGAGTTAAACAAATCACGTGAACTGAAAGATATAATTGTAGGATCATGATTTATGACAAAATAATCCAGACAAAATAAATAAGATTTTAAATAGAGCCAATTGTTTTTTGTTCAGTTCATGTCCACCTTCCCGTGGAAATGCCCTTTACATTTTCGGATGAAAATACAATCGTTTATAAGACAATATTGTAAGTTTTATTTACCATAATCATGTAGTAGTCATGATCGATAAGCCGAATGTGTTATTCGTTCATAACATAACATTTATTACCGCGATTTACTAACTAAATTATAATAAAAACACCATCAGCGCACTGTTGTGAAAGCTCATTTGGACGAGTTACAGTAGTCCGGCGATCACTGATTCGAAATCCGCCACATTACATGCTTTATCATGAACGTGTAGTTTCCTTTCAAGGGTCGGTCACATTTACGTTAGTGGACGTAGTTGAACGCAGTGGAGGCTTACGTAGTTGAACTTAGTTGAAGGTAGTTGAACGTACCGGCATCCTTACCGTACCGTAGTTGTCCGTGATGCTAACTTAATATTAACTCGGCCGTGATCTTCGATTTAATTTGTGGACATTTTTGTTCAAAAGAGCGGTACGTATAGAGGCATCCGTGATGCTAACGTACTAAACCGAAGTCTAACGTAGTCTAACGCACTTCTTAACGCACTCAAACGTACCCTAGCGTAATATAACTTACCTTACCGTGCACAAAACCAGCATCAGCACTCTTCTTAGAAATCTTATACCTCCTTGCTCCAGGCATGTTTCAGCAAACAAAAAATAGACACATTTCACAGACTTGCTCTGTTTAAAAAACAAGGGCACAATGGCCGTACCACACCACCGGCTGGCTATTATAATGTTGTTGTTGTTGTTGTTGTGGTTGTGGTGGTGACAATCAGTCAAATGTGACTATTGTTCCCAATTGCGTTTATATTATTCATTATTCATATATTTTAAAAATATTATAACGCTTTATAAATCATTTAAAAAAAATTGCTATGGCACCGCTATAGTATGTATCGCGATATTTGTTGTTTCTCCAACCATATAACTATTGCTTTTTTATACATAAATATAAACATTATTCTTATTTCAATGACAAATTCCCACCTATGTGGAGTTGGGCCTCTTATAATCAAAATTATTCTCTTACTCCTAACAGACTACCTAACAGACTGCCTAGATAAAAAAAACGCCGAAAGAGATGGGAAGAGACAGTACAAGGTATTGACTTCACTCACTCTAGCAGACTGGCCTGGAAAACGTTCAATCGTCTCACTGGTAGAAACCACAAACCAAAGAAATGCCCTGTGACCGCCAACTCAATCGCAGAACAACTCCTTGAGAACGGTCGCTTCCCCAACGCAGACAAGAACCACACTCGCCAGACCAAGCAAATGACCTCCAACCTATGGCAGGCCCCAGGAGTGCATGGACGGACAACTATCAGCACCCTTCACTCTTGAGGAGCTCTCCACCGCCATGAAACGGATAAAGAGTGGTAAGGCCCAAGGGCCTGACAACCTCCCTCCTGAGTTCTTCTTCACTGCGGTCCAAAATGCCTGGCCTGGCTCCGATCATTCTACTCATCATGCCTCACTCACCAGTCCATTCCCAAGATCTGGTGCAAGGTAACTATCATCGCCCTGCCCAAACCAAACAAGCCCTTAGACAACCCCAAGAATTACAAATCCATCTCCCTCCTCTGCGTCCCCTTCAAGCTCCTAGAAAGACTCCTCCTGGCCCAGCTGGAACCAATCGTCGACCCTCAGCTCCCTGACGACCAATCAGGTTTCCGCCGCGGCCGAAGCACTGTCCAACAAATAGTCAAGCTGACCGTGCATCGAGACCAGCTTCGAGAGTGGATTCAAGGCTGGTGCCATCTTGGTCGACCTAACTGCAGCCATCTTGGTCGACCTAACTGCAGCCATCTTGGTCGACCTAACTGCAGCCTACGACACAGTGTGGCACCAGTGAAGCTCCTCCAGATGGTCCCCGTCCGTCACCTCGTAGGCTTCATCTCCAATATCCTGTCGAACCGCAGCTTTGTCCTGAAGACCAGCGATGGAGAGTCAAGCCGTCCTCGTCGACTCAGAAACGGTCTTCATCAAGGCTAAGTCATGGCACCCTTGCTCTTCAACATGTACATCAGCGACATGCCCAGGACTGCTTCACACCAGTATGGCTACGCAGATGATCTTGCCCTCCGACAAAAACTGTCTCAAAGTGGAAGATGCCCTAACAACGGACATGGCCCTGATTGCTACATACCTGAAGACCTGGAGACTCAAACTGAGCGCCGAAAAAACAACAGCAACCGCCTTTCACTTGAACACCAATGAAGCAAATCGCGAACTCACAGTCAATCCAGATGGGATTCCCCTGCCCTACAACGTACCCCTCTCCCACATACCTTGGGGGTAAAACTGGACAGACAATTGACATACAAATCACATCTTGACTCCCTCTGCGCCAAAGCTTCATCAAGGAACAACCTCCTTTGCTGCCTCGCCGGTTCCACCTGGGGAGCTAAAACATCCACACTCCGTACAGGTGCCCTTGCCCTAGTGTACAGCACCGCCGAGTACGCTGCCCCAGCCTGGTGCCGGAGCACTCACGCAAACTAGACACCACACTCAATGAGACTATGAAGATAATTACCGGATGCTTAAGACCTACACCAACATATCTCCTCCCTCTGCTCGCCGGGATTGCACCCCCGCCCCACCGCAAGGAACACCACACACAGCAATTAGTGAACAAGGCCCTCCAAGACCCCTAACCCCCCACCCCCTCCACCACATCACCCAGAACGCTCAACTAGACCGTCAACGCCTGCGTTCCCGCAGACCCTTCATCCGCCATGCAGCAACCCTGTAAGATGGGACTTTCAACACCCTCAGCGCATGGAAGGACGACTGGCAGCACACCCCACGACCCCCTCAATGCACAGTGACCCCAACACTAAGCTGCCTCCAGGTGCTGACCTGCCAAGAAAAGACTGGGTCACCCTGAACAGGCTCCGTACTGGAGTCGGCAGATTCAACGCGAACATGCACCGTTGGGGGCTTAGACCCTCTCCTGCCTGCACCTGTGGCTCACCTGAGCAAACGGCCGCCCACATCATACGCGGTGCCCCATCCTCGGCCCACCAAGCCCAAACTTTAACAACTTGGACCCGACACAATTCATTGGATACACAATTTGCGCGATGTTGCTTAATTGCTGAAGCTGCCGCAAACGAAAGAAGAAGATTCTCTTACAATACTTAATTATGATATAATAATAACAAAGCAAACAAAACAAAAACATTTATTCATAAATAAACACTATTTTAGCGCTTATATTCTTTTCTCTTTTTTGTCTTCTTTTTCATAATATACTAATTCCTAACAAATTAGTGCAAACATTTCGTGGGCTTATTTTGTGCACGTTAGTACAAAGACTTAATACATGATACCATTGTCTTCTTTTTTTCAGTTCACTTAGAAACTGAAGTAATCATAATACATGTGGGAATAACAGACACCCAACAAAAGAAATCAAGACAATGCACAAACATATTAAAGACGCATTGCTTAAAATGCTTATAAATACAGTTTACGAAAGTTAAAGTGTTATTTCATGTTGGCTATGAATCACAAATATTAATATTCATATGCTCCAAAATTAATTAATAACCATCGACAAGTAAATGTACGGAAGATCACCAAAAAAAATACTCCGTGCGGAGTTGCTAACTATACCGTAGTTTGACGTTCTTTAGCGTAGTCTAGCGTAGTCTAATGTTGTGGCTGGCGTAGTCTACCGTACTCAAGCGTAGTCAGACGTAACACTCCGTACCTGTCCGTGAGCAAGCTACACCCATATAATATAGTCTAGCGTATTTATCGTACTTGAACGTACTTATCCGTACCCTGCTGTGGCTCATCACTGTAGCTTAACGTAGTTCAACGTAGTTTAACCTAGTTTAACGTACTTACACCACGTCTGACCCACTGTAAGTTACCCTACGGATCACTACGTCCACTAACGTAAATGTGACCGGCCCTTGAGTTTATTATTGCTATGATATGATAAAGTGCATAACGCATAAACAAATAGAGAAGACATACGAGTATGGGGCTGTATACAGTGTTGACCTCTGTCTGTAGCAGGTTTCTCACGGACTCATCAATGGTCGCTGAGATCACCGGTGTGTTGACCACTATCTGACCGGCTAAGAAAGAACCGTTGGTATCGATTCCCGTAGGGAACAGCTCGGGGTTTCTGAAGACGGCGAAAGACACACGGACACTTTCCGTCTGGGAGATGTTTACCGATGACTTGGACTCGCATCGGAGAGCGAGAGAGACGTAAGTGTCTTCAGATATTGCCGCCTGGCGGTTAAACATATCCCTATCGGACATTGTGTATCGCTCCATTCGAATGACTTCCCGAGCGTCAGATCGATTGACGCGTAGAACTTGTCCATGCAACAGGTCCTGGAGTGTCATCATTTGAACCTGAAAAGGGGACCACTAAACTTCATTTCAGCTGATTTAGTCAAAAACAAAATCCACTTTAATGTCTATTTTCTTCGTAGATTGTGTATTAAATGTATTAGTAATACAATATTAAGAATAGAGATTAGAGAAGAATGTTATAGTTTAACTTAATGTTTCTTTGTTCATATTGTATCTAAAAAGAGTGGAGAGTGAAACCTAAATAATTTCGGATTTTATCTACATGGAACTTCAATGTCGATACAATGGTAATGGACAGGGATATAATGTAAGTAGGGAACAATCGACGAGATGGCATCCGTTGTAACCTTAATCTCAATTACATCCACCGAGTAAAGTAATTACAGTCGTACAAGTAGAAGTAGTATTAGTATAATACGTAGTAGTAGTAGCAGCAGCAGGAGTAGTAGTAGTAGTAGTAGTAGTAGTAGTATTAGTAGTAGAAGTAGTAGTAGTAGTAGTAGTAGTAGTAGTAGTAGTAGTAGTAGTAGTAGTAGAAGTAGTAGTAGTAGTAGTAGTAGTAGTAGTAGTAGTAGTACTAGTGGTAGTGGTAGTAGTAGTAGTAGTAGTAGTAGTAGTTGTTGTAGTAGTAGTAGAAGTAGTAGCAGTAGAAGCAATAGTGGTAGTAGAAATGGTAGAAGTAAAAGTAGTAGAAGAATAAGTAGTAGTAGTAGTATTTAGTAGTAGTAGTGGTAGTAGTAGTAGTAGTAGTAGTAGTAGTAGTAGTAGTGGTAGTAGTGGTAGTAGCAGTAGTAGTAGTAGTAGTAGTAGTAGTAGTAGTAGTAGTAGTACTACTAGTAGTAGTAGTAGTAGTAGTAGTAGTAGTAGTAGTAGTAGTAGTAGTAGTGGTAGTAGCAGTAGTAGTAGTAGTAGTAGTAGTAGTAGTAGTAGTAGTAGTGGTAGTAGCAGTAGTAGTAGTAGTAGTAGTAGTAGTAGTAGTAGTAGTAGTAGTAGTAGTAGTAGTAGTAGTAGTAGTGGTGGTAGTAGCAGTAGTAGTAGTAGTAGTAGTAGTAGTAGTAGTAGTAGTAGTAGTAGTAGTAGTAGTAGTAGTAGTAGTACTAGTAGTAGTGGTAGTGGTAGTAGTAGTAGTAGTGGTGGTAGTAGCAGTAGTAGTAGTAGTAGTAGTAGTAGTAGTAGTAGAAGTAGTAGCAGTAGAAGCAATAGTGGTAGTAGAAATGGTAGAAGTAGAAGTAGTAGAAGAATAAGTAGTAGTAGTAGTATTTAGTAGTAGTAGTGGTAGTAGTAGTAGTAGTAGTAGTAGTAGTATTAGTAGTAGTGGTAGTAGTGGTAGTAGCAGTAGTAGTAGTAGTAGTAGTAGTAGTAGTAGTAGTAGTAGTAGTAGTAATATTAGTACTACTAGTAGTAGTAGTAGTAGTAGTAGTAGTAGTAGTAGTAGTAGTAGTAGTAGTAGTAGTGGTAGTAGTAGCAGTAGTAGTAGTAGTAGTAGTAGTGGTAGTAGCAGTAGTAGTAGTATTAGTAGTAGTAGTAGTAGTAGTAGTAGTAGTAGTAGTAGTAGTAGTAGTAGTAGTAGTAGTAGTAGTAGTAGTAGTAGTAGTAGTACTAGTAGTAGTAGTGGTAGTGGTAGTAGTAGTAGTAGTAGTAGTGGTGGTAGTAGCAGTAGTAGTAGTAGTAGTAGTAGTAGTAGTAGTAGTAGTAGTAGTAGTAGTAGTAGTAGTACTAGTAGTAGTAGTGGTAGTGGTAGTAGTAGTAGTAGTGGTGGTAGTAGCAGTAGTAGTAGTAGTAGTAGTAGTAGTAGTAGTAGTAGTAGTAGTAGTAGTAGTAGTAGTGGTGGTAGTGGTAGTAGTAGTAGTAGTAGTAGTAGTAGTAGTTGTTGTAGTAGTAGTAGAAGTAGTAGCAGTACAAGCAATAGTGGTAGTAGAAATGGTAGAAGTAGAAGTAGTAGAAGAATAAGTAGTAGTAGTAGTATTTAGTAGTAGTAGTGGTAGTAGTAGTAGTAGTAGTAGTAGTAGTAGTAGTAGTAGTAGTAGTAGTAGTACTAGTAGTAGTAGTAGCAGAAGTGGTTTTAGCAGCAGTAGTAGTAGTAGAAATAGTAGTAGTAGTAGTAGCAGTAGTAGTAGTAGTAGTAGTAGTAGTAGTAGTAGTAGTAGTAGTAGTAGTAGTAATAGTATTAGTAGTAGTAGTAGTGGTGGTAGTAGTAGTAGTAGTAGTAGTAGTAGTAGTAGTAGTAGTAGTAGTAGTAGTAGTAGTAGTAGTAGAAGTAGTAGTAGCAGCAGTGGTGTTAGTATTAGTATTAGTAGTAGTAGTAGTAGTAGTAGTAGTAGTAAATTTCCAAAGCTGAGGCCGAGTACCTTCACAATTTTCGAGACCGAAACCAGGGTGGGTCAAAAAAAACATTTTGTTTTGGGGGGACAGAGCCAAAGGGGGGTTTTTAACCCACAAAACACCAACCACCTACATACATTGACAAAGCAAAAGGGGGGTGTTTAACCCCCAAAACAGCCCCCCCCCCCCCCCCCCCACTGTGTACGCGCCTGGTAGTAGTAGTAGTAGTAGTAGTAGTAGTAGTAGTAGTAGTAGTAGTAGTAGTAGTAGTAGTACATATAGGCGTGAGGCGTTTGATGGCTGCCAATAAGCAAATGATTGGGCAAATTGTCGCCTCACATTTCGGCAAAACCATACAACTTTCGATGGTCTTATTCTACCACCTTTCTATCATGTTCACCGTGTGCTTCATCTAAGATTGATCAGCATTTTCGTACATGCACGGCAATATTTATTTTCATAATTTATGAAATAATTTAATTCTGTCGGATTTAGTGTCCAAATGAGTATGAAGACTGAATATTGCTTTTAGTATGCTTGCCTGGACACCCAAGTTGTTAGTAGCTGCAGAGAAGACACCATCATCCGTCAGGTTAACCCTTGTAAGCTGCTTCTCCAGGGCATGCAAAGCATGGGTTGTAGCTCGGTTACTGTCGTGCCCTAGCTGCTCAGAATCGGACTCCATTAACTGTCCAACCACTCTCAACATATTGGTCGTCATCTGGACAATTATTATATAATTGAAGTAAAGACAAACTTGAATATTTGCGCTTTCTGATAAACTGTCAATTAGTATTTGTATTGGAATTCGATGTAGGCGTCTAATTATAAGTTTTAAATTTGTTATGAGCGTGGCCCGCGAATGTTTGTATAATCGAACCTGCTATTATGATCATCATTATTATTGGTATTATAATAATTGTTATTATCATTTGTATTATTACGTTATTATCATAACAATTACAATAATAATTTGTAACGTTCAAATCTTCATTATCGTTATTATGACACTTAAGATAACCTGAGTCGAGGATAAGTTGAGATCAGCGAATCTGTGTAGAATGTTGGCCACTGTCTTTGTTGCGTAGGAGGATAGCCCGCCACGAATCGCTAGTTTGGCAACTTCATCTGACAGTGGCTCTGCATTCTCTTGGGTGATATTCCCTTGCTGTATTCAATCAATTGACAGGAAATATACAAATTGCTAAGGAAACACAGAGAGCAAGAACAGCTACATAAATAGAATTTCAATAAAATTTTGCCTTTCATTTGTTTTTGTTTTTGTGATTTCTCCGTATAAGGGGAAATATAACAGAACACATTACAATTTAAGGGGAAATATAACAGAACACATTATAATTTATCTGCGATTATTCAATAAATTCGGATTTAGATGTGGGAGTATACGAAATTAAGTATGATCCAAATGAAATATACCTGAGATATTGCGAAAAGACTTTCTTCTGAGAGCGACGTTGTTCCTTCCTGGTTAAAAGCCAATATATCATCTCCAGAGGAAAACAAAAAAGTAATACGCACATAATTATTTAGTGTATACATATATTATGATAGAATGTAGGCACATATATACTCTATCAAATTCCATACTCCAACCAAGGAGGTATTCCTTGCTCCAACTATAAGCATTTCTAGACGTACCCACAATAATAGTATAAAAAGAGCCCCTCTTATACAATGAATGAAAACAGAGGATTTATATTTTCATAATTATTTCCTGCCAATGAAGAATCTATAATGAAGCGTATAAATTTCAATCCTTTTTATATTTTCGTATAAATAATAAACGAGCTTGTTCATATGTTTATGGGTTATTGTAATTTTTACTAATATATTGTCTTCAAGATGTAGCTGATATAATTTATTTCAATTACATTCTTCACAACAAAACACACCACAAACACACACACACACGCACACACACACACACACACACACACACACACACACACACACACACACACACACACACACACACAGGCGCGCGCGCGTTACAATCAATCAATTATAGCCCTATAATTACCTGTCATGATGGATAAGAGAGACATTGTGGTTGTGTTGTGGTTCATAATAGAAGTCGGCTCGTGTGTGGTCAGGATTGTTGTAGTTGGATGGTTCGTAGTAACCTCTGTATTTGTTGGTTCGTGCGTAGCTGTCTTTGTTGTTGTGTAAGTAGTCGGCTGATGCGTAGTTGCCAATGTTGTTGTGAATGTCGTTGCCAATGTTGTTGGGACGGTCGTTGGCTGATGCGTAGCTGTCTTTGTTGTGTAAGTTGTCGGTTGATACGTAGTTGCCAATGTTGTTGTGAATGTCGTTGCCAATGTTGTTGGGACGGTCGTTGGCTGATGCGTAGCTGTCTTTGTCGGTTGATACGTAGTTGCCAATGTTGCAATGAAAGTAGGGGACTGATGTGTGGGTGATGATGTTCTTAGGAAGGTAGTGGGCTCATAGGTATATGGTGATGTTGTTGGGAAGGTAGTGGGCTCATGGGTAGATAGTATAGTTGTTGTAAAAGTAGTTGGTTGATGCGTAGTTGATACTGTTAGGATAGTGGTTGGTTGATGCGTACTGGCTAATGTTGTTGGGGTAGTGATTGGTTGATGCGTAGTGGCTAACGTTGTTGGGATAGTGGTTGGTTGATGCGTAGTGGCTAACGTTGTTGGGATAGTGGTTGGTTGATGCGTAGTGGCTAACGTTGTTGGGATAGTGGTTGGTTGATACGAAGTGGCTAATGCTGTTGGGATAGTGGTTGGTTGATACGTAGTGGCTAATGTTGTTAGGATAGTGGTTGGTTGATGCGTAGTGGATAACGTTGTTGGGATAGTGGTTGGTTGATGCGTAGTGGCTAATGTTGTTAGGATAGTGGTTGGTTGATGCGTAGTGGCTAACGTTGTTGGGATAGTGGTTGGTTGATGCGTAGTGGCTAAAGTTGTTGGGATTGTAGTTGGCTGGTGCGTGGTTGCTAATGTTGTTGAGAAAGTAGTCGACATATGCGTGGTTGCTGATGTTGCTGGAAACGTAGTCGGCTGATGCTTAGTTACCACTGTAAATATAATGTGTGAATTTAATAATGTACATATTGATGTCTTATATTTAAATAGCCTACTTAAAGCACCTGCAGATACTGTAAGTTTAATGAAACAGAGCATTACGCCATGTTTTTATAACAATTGCAATTTATTTTAGTGTCCACGGTATTGTGACCACCATGGCAACAGCTGAAATGCTCCATGCTGATTGGCTGTTGACCTACTGGTTACAATAATTGGAAATTTACAACATTGAACAGGTTTTATGAAACGGGGTTGGTAAAGAAAAAATTATTTTATTTAATCGGGACGATCTTGCGTCAATAACTGTTAGCCTACAATTGTTATACATTAATTTTGCTAGCCGATAAGAAAAAATGTCCACATGGTAGCCTACCATGTTAACTTGAAGAAGAAATTATGGTCTAAATTGGACAGCTCTTATCGCAAGTTATGGGGATATTTGCATGCATTTATCGTATAGATTTAGCTTCATGTGTTTAACCCTAAAAAGGCCGGGGAGGGGGCCATAATGGCCCCACCCCCCTCCGCGATTTTGTTTATTGCTCCAAAACGCGAAAAGTGACGCGCCGCTGCTTGGTGACTTTTTTCTTTTGGGTCTTGCGCATATTTTAAAACAAAAATTTTGAAAATCGGACCTACCGTTACGAAGTCACGTGACCTTTTGTCCATGCATGTCAGCCCGAAAATCGCTCAATTTTGTGATTTGTGTACAAAACATATGGAAATATCAGATTTCGTAAAAGGAGGTATATCATTGGTTATTTGGTCTTGTTTACATTTTATATGTTTGTTTTGGGGTTCAAAATAGTTGAATTATAGTTGGAAATAAAATAAACAACAAAAACAATAAAATACATAAGTAAAAAAAAAACAAAGAAATACATAAGAAATTATAAAAAAAACAATAGAAAACATAAGGAAAAACCTGGCTCTTCCAAACTTTTTTGTCGTATTATTATTTCAAATAGTCTAAAGAATATATGTAGTGAAAACCAGAGTTTAATTATGAAGAATATATGATTTATGGGTAAAAATATGAATTTTATGACCTTATTTGCATAAATTACCATAAATATGCAAATTAATGAATTTTTCAAAGAATTTAAATTACCATTGTATTCTATACACGTCACTTATCATGCGTGCAAATTTTCACGGCAATCGGCCGCTCCGCGGTCGAGATCTTAAGGGGGGGGGGGGGGGGGCATAATGGCCCCCCCAGGCGTAGGAAGACCTCAAATAGCCTGGCCTTTTTAGGGTTAAAGAATAATTGTTTTTATGCAATGATGGAATTCAGGAAATCGACAAATATATGCGCCACTATTTGAAAGAGGAAAATGTATGACCCATGTAGAATTACAACTATTTCAAATGTATTCTACAGCTACCTGCACATTATTAGTAAACAATTAAATAAATAAATATTTATGTAAAGGACCTTTTGTTTCGTTAATAATATCGCTAATGATATTCGTTTGTCTCGCAATGTATGGTCAACAAGGAATCTAAAGATCACGACGTTTCGTGATGATTTACATAGGAAAAAGAAACCGTCAAATATGTGGCACGAATAAAACGGATCGTTGGATTATTATACAATTTGACTCACTGGGTACACAAACCACACTGGCAACGGTCGACGTTTGACCACAAAAAGTCGCGTTGTACTTGTAAAGATTGCAGAACTTGATACTGTTACTCGATGTAGCTTCTGAGCAGTCGATACGATCAAATGTCACGTCGCTTGTTGCCTGGCCAAATGTATCATCCGTGTATACGGTTATGTCCTCTTGTTGACTCCCGAGCATTCGACATACTACAGCGGCGGCTGCCTTGTTCCAGAAGTGATTGGCGCACACTGAACCCCATCGAGAAGCGAAGAAGATCTCAACTCGACCCGCCATAGAGTTAACACTCCCAACAAGACGAACGCCGATCTCGTTGTCTGTAATTATACATGCATAGGAATCAAGAAATACAACATTTGAATACTCACGGTTTTGCATTATTTTTCA
The DNA here is from genome assembly GCA_037951105.1 of Echinarachnius parma. Classification (NCBI taxonomy): domain Eukaryota; kingdom Metazoa; phylum Echinodermata; class Echinoidea; order Clypeasteroida; family Echinarachniidae; genus Echinarachnius; species Echinarachnius parma. Next base: position 92,607 of record JBAMJV010001276.1, on the reverse strand, counting down.
AAAATATGTTAGTAATTTGATACCTCCGCCAAGGAGGTTGTTTTCGGTCCCGCTTTGTTTTTCTTTGACTGTTCGCCTCTGTTCGTGCATGTTCGTCTGTTATGCGCATGCGCAGTCCAACTCTATAGCTAGCTAGCTATACGCGCGCGGACTGTATATCATGTACACAGATATCAATCACCAGTTATAGTAGAAATTTACCGAGATTTTCAGCGCATTTGTTTGCTGTTGCAGGTATTTTGTTCTCGTATATGTATCAAAAGCCATGCAAACATGTAAGTAATGTAAAACATCGTAATAATCTTTTATTTCCGTTCATTCATTGCTTCATTTAATTGTGCAAGGCATTCGATCCGGCCCGGCAGGAATGCACATGACAGCAGTCAGCAAGCCCCTTCGTCGGCCAGAACTCTGGCATAGTAATTGCCAGCAGGAGGCTTGTTTCGTGGATTTAATTTGCCGAAAATGTTCAGAATCGCCGTGAAAAATGTCATAAAAAAGACAGTATTAAATGAAAGCACACCTATACAAGATAAGCTTAGGCTATTTATTACGGAAATATGGCGCTTTGGTGTCCATTTGTTTCCCCAAAATGTGATGTTTTGATCATTTTCTTGTCAGCTGTCTGTATTGCTCATTCGCGCATGGCGGAGGTATGCACTTTGTGAGTGCAGCTATTTCTAGTTTTATTTGTAAATCGTTTGACGCAATATTATTTCATTCAATGCAACAAGCACACGCACGCAGACACACGCTCACACATACACACAAACATGCACACACACACACACACGCACACACATACACACACACGCCAACCAACCAATCGACCCATTCATTAATGACACATTTTAAAAATTATTGTGCATATTGTGCATAAATAGATGGATACACTATTTTAAAGCCAAACAGTAAGAGAAACGTCCCACAAACAAAAAGATAAAAATACATATGCTTTCATCACCTGCCACGTGAAAGAATATGTCATACCTTAGATTTTAATGTAAAGATTATGACAAAAACTGCTTTGAAATTGACTGATTGAGTATGAAAAAGTTCGAAATAAAACGAGCTTTGACACAGTTCAATTCAACCGCATGCGGAACCGCGTATACGCTGCGTGCAAATGATGCGGGCTTGTCGATATCTCCAGCCCAGCGCTAGCGGCGCGAACAGGTGCGAACGGGCGGTGAATTTAACCCATACTCACGATTTTTACGGTGAATCACAACGAATCGCAACGATTTAGTAGAACGACTCAATCGACCCCGGGGGGCCACTCAACTATATTGCTGTACACACGCGCGACCAAAAAAAAAACGCGTAAAAAGGGTACTTTTTGCCGATTATGGCGCGTCACGCGCGTGAGGCGTTTAGGGTGTCAAAAAGGCCAAAATCAGAAAAAAGGGTATATATATGTTTGTGGAGTTAAACAAATACGCGTTTAGGGTATCTTTTTTCCAAACTTGTTTCCCGGACTTGTCTGGAGTTTGCCGGGGATTTTGTGCGACTTCGAATTGAGAGCAATTGACGTAGACCTTGTTTAGGGGTATGTTTTAGGGGTTATACTTGTTTAGGGGGCAAAATTGTCAAAAAAACACGCGAAAATACTTTAATAGGGTATAAATTTGACCAATGGATAACATTTGTTTAGGGTGGGTTTGAAAAACCTGTGGTCGCGCGTGTGTACAGCAATATAGTTGAGTGCCCCCCCCCCCCCCCCCCCCCCCCCGGGCAATCGACTCGATTTAGCCACTGTTAAACAACGGATTGGAAAGAATATATTCGTTCTTCGTTGTTGCTCGACGAGTCAGTTCGTCCTTCTTTTGTCTTTAACCACCGTTGTAGAAAAATCGTCGCAGACAAAAAAGTTGCGGTCCGATAGTGGCTGAGCGGCGAATGCTTGCGAACGTAGCGAATTTTTATGATTTCGCCAGGATTCGTAAAAGGTTGCAAAAGGATCGTAAAAGGTTGCAAGAAAGTTCGCAATCAGTTTTCATTGTCGCAAACAGTTTTCTTGTAGTTGCAAGCGTTTGCAAAACAGTCGTAAGCCTTTGCAAACGGTTGTAAGACGGTGTCGCTGAAGTTCTTTTTGATTCGCCAATGCTAGCGACCACAATCGACATATTGAGCGGCGAATGCTTACGAACGTTGCGAATTTTGGATTTGACAACTTTTCTGACGAATGTTGGCAAAAATCAGGGTGGCAGAGGCAAACTCTGATTTTTGCCAACATTCGTCAGAAAAGTTGGCAACGTTCATTAGCATTCGCCGCTCAGTGGGATAGCTGCTCTAAAGCAGCGAATCGCAACGGATTAGCATACGTGGAGAAAAACGCTCAGGTCGTTACGATTCGTTGTGTTTCGTTCTTGTACTTCGAACAAACCGTTGCGAATCGCAAAGAACACCGTGGCTCGTGAAAGCACAACGACAGTTTTGAACCGGCTCAAAACTGATGTCATGCCGCAACGATTTGATCACAATCGTTGCTCATCGCTGTTATTCGTTGTGGATCATACCACATCATCGCTAATGCCCCGGTCACATTATACAGATATTGACTGTCTTGAGGGGCAATATAACATTTGAGATCCTCGAGGGAAGTTATATTTGTGTCGAGGGACATTATATTTTTCCGAAGCGCGTAGCGCTGAGGAAAAATATAGTATTCCGAGACAAAAATATAACTTCCCCAAGGGAAATGAAATGTTATATGGTTCCCGAAGGAAAAAGTCAATATCTGTTATATTATGATGACCTATATAGATACAAATCAAGATAAATATATATTTGGTGTTGAAATAAAATTATGGACAAGGGAAAATCATTAGATTAAATCGAAATCCTTCCAGTAGAACAGACGTGTTATTATCGAAATGCTGCGCAAAATGCTTCTTTATCCGAGCTTCCTTTCAAATTTACTTTCGGATCGCGCAATCTCCGTAGAAAGCTTAACAACGCTGCGCGTGCCAGGATGCTAATACGCGCACATTGTTCATCTTCACATACCAATTGTGACGTAAATTACGTCACCGGTCAATATAACGCCGTTATATTGACCGGTGACGTAATTTACTGGTCAATATAACGCTTCTCATCCTTGTAGCGATGGTCACGTGACAGCATTTTGACCAATCGCACACCAGTATCTTTATAGGTCATATCATATACTAAAATATTTCCTGGCAGCGGCATGTACTGTATTTGCTAAGTCAGGTGATAAATCATTATCTCGCAGGAGTTTCAAAATATTACACACTGTCGTGGAATACTTGACTTCTTTACCAGATATAGTTCTAAACCAATAGTTAACCATTCTTTCTTTTACAACTAATGATACTTCAAACCGACCTAATTCACCCAGTGCCATGCTATTCATCGTACTTTTTCTCAATCTTAACAATTGCTTACAATATTGTGCATGCAAGGCCTCGATCTGCGCAATATTTTCAAACCCCCAGACTTCACTTCCATAGATAAGTACGGGCACAACTATCCGATCAAAAAGTTCTACCTGTATGTCTAAAGGAAGTCTTAACTTCCTAGATTTTATTATCAGACTATACATAGCTCTTTTAGCTTGAGTAATTTGCTTGTTCTGGGCTTTTTTGAACGTATTGTTATAATTAAACACTACGCCCAGGTATGTGTACTCATCAACCACCTCTACTTCTTCTCCGTCAAACATAAACGGTTCATATTTTTTTTTAACTTTTCCTTTGGAAAAAATCACTACTTTCGTTTTACTAACATTAACTTTTAATAACCACAATTTACAATATTCACTAACGGCATCCAAAGCTGATTGTAATTCACGTTCATTGGTTGCTAAAACTATCGTATCGTCTGCATATAATAATGAGAAAAGTTTCATAAACACTTCAATCCCATTATTGGACATTTCACTTTTAAGTTTTTTGGGCAACAAATCAACACCGGGATATCTATCTTTAATAAATAATTCAAAATCATTTATGTACAATGCAAAAAGTAAGGGGGATAAATTCTCCCCTTGTCTAACGCCAATGTTGCAACTAAAGTAATCAGATCTTTGAGAATCTTTCACAACACATGATTTCAAATTTGCATACATATTATGAATGACTTTAAATAGTTTTCCTCGAATGTTTTGCTGTAAAAGTTTACACCAAAGTAATGTTCGATCTATCGAATCGAATGCCTTTTTGTAATCTGTGAGATGAATACAAATCTAGGATCGAATGAAATACAAATACGTGATCTACAGTCGAATATCCCTCTCTAAAACATGTTTGTTCCTCACCGATTAAATAGTTCTCATTCAAAAATGTACTTAATCTATTATTTATTATCGATGTAAACAATTTCCCAATACAGCTTAAAAGTGTAATTCCACGATAATTGTCAGGGTCGTTCGGCGACCCTTTCTTTTTATAAATTGGGCAAATTAAACCTATAGTCCAATCAGTTGGTATAATTCCAGTGTCCAAAATTGTATTAAACAATTTAGTGATTACTCTAATTAGAGATTCATTACTATTTTTTAAACATTCATTTAATATTAAAGGGATAGTTGAGTTCTGGTAAGAAGAGTACAGTTTGGGTGAAACTGAATTTTAGTAACAAAAACGTGCATCATTACATTACAAACTAATAGTTATAACTAGAAAGGAACACAAAATTACAAATGACGTAGTAAAGATCATTTTTTTTTTCATGTTATCATTAAAAAAGAGCCGTTAAAACGTAAGAGGGCGCTCTCTAAACACTCCTCGGTTTCAACCATTTTGAATAAAATATTGTGCATGTGATGCTTTGTTGAAATAGTGATTAGATAGAGAAATAACCAACAACTATTTAAATACCGATTTTGTAACTTTTTGAAAAGAGGAAGCATTTTTTTGAATTTTTAACGGCTGGTTCAAAATTCTCTAATAAACCTGGGGCCCCAGGTTTATTACAAATTGTTATATTTATGGATATTTCAGCCGTCTCTGAACCGATTTTGATCAAACAAAGATGATTTTATTATTTAAATATTATGTTCTTTCAAATTTTACACTCAGTTTTTCATTACCTCACAAAAAAATAAGTAGTCTAGCGCCCTCTCTACCAAAACTATCCCTTTAAGTCTATGCCACACGCTTTATTATTTTTTTACTTTTTAATCTGACAAACGACTTCTTCGTCACAAATCGGTCTATTAAAATCGTAATTGTCGTTTGACACTAAAGCATATCGATCAAAAGAAAAATCTTCCTTTTCATCATGTTCATATAATGTATCTTTTTAATTCAAATCCCTAAAATGGGATTCAAATGCTGAAATACCAATTGTATTTTTTTCCTTTTTATCTTTTACTTTTAAATTTAATATTTTCCAATATTCTTTCGGATCTTTTGATTTTAGAGCACGAAGCTTCTTATGTAAATCCTTAAGATACATATTGCGTTCGTGCTTTAATGTTTTCCTATACAATAACTTCACGCTCTCAAACTTTTCTTCATCATCTAGACTACCTTTTGAACGTTTGCATTTTTTCTTAAGTTTTAAAAATGTTGACTTTAATTGTTTACATGTCTCATTAAACCATAATTTATAATCAGGTTTATGTACTTTTGTATCGCTTTTCCTTTTCTTTTTACTCGTTTTCTTCACTAAATTTGCTTTAGAAGCTGCCTCAATATAAACACTTTTTATACACTCGCATAATTTGTCTATTGCTTTTTGATCAGTGTTATTTCTTTCTAATAAATCTACCCTACTACAAATATCATTGATCATATTTGCATCTAAACCATTTTTAAATTCATTACAAGAAGATGTATTCCAAACAATTTTCACATTTGCTTCAATAGAGGAAGAATCGCCTTCCTGTTGAGTGTTTACCTCCTCACTTCTTTCTAGCGAGTCTACGTAAATATATAAATGTACACATAAAGGATTATGTTTGTCAGAAAGCGTATTATCAAAACAATCTACCTCACAATTTCTAACTAACTTAAACGATTCTCGTGATATAATAAAATAATCAATGGTGCTCAAATTTCCAAATGTGAAATGGCCTCTAGCATCATTTCCTATTCTACCATGAACTACTAGTATTGTCATTTCGAGTGATTTGCATAATTCAATGAGATTTACTCCATTTTTATTTATGCATCTATCCAAATTTCTTCTTTCAGGAAGTGAGGGTGTTTGCACATCTAAATATAAATCTTCGCAACTATCTTCAACACAATATATCAAATTCCCTGTTCGAGCATTAAAATCTCCTATCATGCACAAAGGCAACGCATATTTACTTTTTAAATCCACAATAGAGCATGTTATATAACGCCTTAGAATGTTCTCGTGTTGTGATTGGCTGAATTCAGGTCACATGCTATTCAGAAAAAATGATCTATCTGCACTCAGTAACTGACGTCAGCCGTGCTATAGTCGACTATTGCACGGCTGACGTCATCAATTAAAAGAGTGATGTACCGGCGGTACACCCTACACGTTATTAAACTTACATTACGCGTCGTGTGAACGTGCATGCATGCAGCGAGCTTCGCTGCATTTTTATAAGCGTGCTTTAATCGTTGTTTGTTTGTTACTGCGTTGCGAGTTTACTCTGTTGCTCGGACAACAAGCGCGCTAAGCGCGCACAAGCTGTCTGGTCGCGTCGTTAAGATGTTCATAAAGGTTGTACACACGTCAGGTACAGGTATGATTGAGTAACCCCCGCATCGGCACACTAACACATTTCCGACAGTTTAAGACTTAAAAATTGTACACATTTCTTGAAATTGTACTCACACATTGAGAAAATAGTGCAGATTCCGATGCGATGATCAGATTTGCGATGTATTAATTATATTTTGAGATAGCGCCTTCGAACGCGCGCGTGGTTTTTTGGCTTCACAAGTTCGAAGTGTTTTTAATACCGGCACCCCCTCAACTCTCGTTGACAATGCACGCAACTCCAAATTTCTTGTGCGATGCTAATTTTATTGGCATCATTTCACAAATTTACTCGTAGCGGAGATCTACGCATTATTTCTCCTCAAAATTTCGACCAGTTTAGTTTTTAAGGGTAGCGCGCATCATCACATGCGCGATTTTTCACAACACGCGCAAAAACAAATATTACGCGGTGTGCCGATATTAAAAACAGCGCCGATGTGTAGTACACCAAAGATCCTACATACATAAGATGATCAACTCTCGGTCAAAAAGTGAAACGCTAACGCGCGGAATTGTGGGAGTTTGAAGGAGTGCGCCAACTAGCGGTTGGCAACTAAAGTTCCCGATTTGATCTGGACTACAAGTTGGGTTGTATGTACTTGTATTATTGTACAGTATAGTAACCTAGTAGTCAAACAAGTAATTCACTGTAATTGTCAAGTATTCAGCTTATTTTCATATTTATTCGATTCAAATCCAAGATGAAAAGGGTTACAAATATAAATAGAAATATACATAAAATACAATTTATTTAAGAAATATAAAAGATACAATTAAAAGAAGTTCGGTGAGTTACGAAAAGGCATGGAAATGAATTTGGAGGCTGCAAATAAAACCATAAGAGGTTCTGTCGAGGGAGTATCCAAAAATTAAAATATTGCTAATTACTTAGTATTGTAACAATCATAAATAAGTACAGACAAAAGGACGGTTCCAACAAGGTACATGGTAGTAATTACAATAAGAGGTTAATGGATTGTTCGTGGATACAAACACAAGATTATTCAGTGAACGAATTGAGAAAAGCAGTGTTTTGAATACAAAGAGAGAGTGAATTCCATATTACAGGACCAGTGTGTTTGAAAGTATATGATGAAGTAGTTGATGTAAATTTTTCAACAAAGTAATTTTGGGGATTTCTAGTATTATAATTGTGTTCTGATTTCTTATACTTTTTAGCAGAGTGGCAAGATTCTTTGGCAATTATCGTGTTTATGCTTAAAAACCATTAGGGCAATACAATTTTGATTTAGTAGAAATTTCATGTTTTAAACAGTGGTTTTGAGTGACCATGAAAATCAGACAATGAGCAAATTCTTACAATATGTGTTTGAAGTTTAAACAACATTTGAAGCATCGATGGATATGTATTTGCCCAGACAACATTACAGTACATTAAAATTGGCAGGATCATGGTATTATATAATAAAAATCAATATATTTTGGGGAAAGATATGACTTAATTTACTGATGACACCAATACTCTTTGATATTTTGTTTGAAATGGCAAGTATATAATCTTTCCAGGCTAAATGTTGGTCAATAATTACACCTAAGAAATAAGTTGATTGAACACGCTGAGTTAGAATATCATTAATTTTAATTATTAAGGTATTTATTGAATCATTTGAAATAGCACTTACAATTGAACCATATAGTGATACATGTTTCATTTCATTATTTATAATTTGACATAAGGTATTAATATCATTGTGAGAAAAAAGAATATTGGTATCAGCAGCAAAAGGCACAAATTTAAGAGTATGGGGACAATTAACTGAATTATTCATGAATAGTAAGAATAGAAGTGGTTCTAGAATTGATCCTTGGGGTACTCCACATGTAACTTGTAACAGTTCAGAACAAACATTGTTATATACTGCGATTTGATAGCGGTGCTTAAGATAATTTTCAAACCATGAAAGTACTATACTTCTTAATTCATAAGATTTTTCTTTATGTAAAAGAATATTGTGATTGATAGAGTCAAAAGCTTGACTCAAATCCAGAAAGCTGAATAAATAACGTAAGTGTAACTCTTAATCAGTATTGTGTATTGTCATAATTTTATTGTAGTTGTTTCAATCATGAAAATCCAAATAAATAGAGGTCTAGTTTATATCTAAGCCGTCTCTATTTCTGTAAATACCATGTTGAGTTAGAAGTTTGAACTGACAGGCCCTGTTGTGTAGCCTGAATGATCCCGGGAAGGTGTGAAAACTCTATTGAGAACTATGGATTAAATTGAAGAACCGCTGAATAAATTAAAGAAACCATTGTCATTTAATGAGCTCATTACAAAAATGGGCGAAAGATATAAACTGGACCAGAGTCTAACAATAATTAATATTTGGTGACGTTGGCCATGCATGGTCAAATGTATACTCACATAACTGAACCCATCCCATTGCAAAAAAAGAGCAGATGAAATTTTCAGATTGAAATGAAATCTTGAGATATATATAATGATAAGCTGTGATATTAAGCTGCTAAAGGCCCGTTTATTTTGTTCCTAAAAATAAATATTTTTCTTTTAAAGAAAATGGCCAAAAAAAAAAAAAAAAATTAAAATTGTTTGTGGCTAAAAGAAACTTAAATAATTTGAGTTAAAATGCTCAAATTGCTAGAAAATCACGCTTGTTTGTTTTTTCCAAAAGGATTGAGTTTTGCTATATTTTTTTACCGGAAAGAGGCAAAAAATTAAGTTATTACCTTTTACATCAATTCAGATTTTAAATTGCTTAAATTCAAAATATAACAAACCTTTCAAGAGTTGTATCATGATTTTCAAGCTATGGGGTATGGTCTAATAAAGTGAGTCCGCTGGCTTTCAGAGGAAAAGTTCCTCAAGAAATCTACCTAGGATATCTAATATAGGTTCTATTCTTTCATTTAAACCAGGTTTCGTTAAAAGTTAGATGCCTTCTGATAGAAATAAATCACTTTTCCGACACGATGTCTAACATGTCTAATGGAATTACTATAGACGCTTGTTCGAGTTTTAGTTGCTCAACGCTAGCGGGCGGCAGACTCCATGTGCTAAAATACCGCTTCCGCTTCCGTTTCACCAGCGGCCGTGTAAAATCGGGAGAGTTGGGCATCTTTTGTATGTAGGATCTTTGAGTACACGTACCTACTATACTTCTAATTCTCCCGTGTACAAAGACCGCGTCGCGTTTAAGCGTTCTAAGTATGGACAGGTCTCTTAACTTCGCGCGTATCCCAACTTCGCGCATCATAGGCGAGATACGCAAAAAATAGAACACGGACACGGCGACGGAAATTTTCAATGTCAAATGAAAGAGCACACATCAATTACTCATCAACCAAAAAATTAGCAAATAAAGAGCGATAGTTCTGGAGAAATACTCACTTTTTGGGGTCTTTTTTTTGTAAATCACAACTTTGGTGTTTGAACAAAATTATGGAGGAGGAAGAATCAAGCAAATTGATCGGAAATCGTTCCAGTAGAACATATTTGTTGTCATCGAAAGGCTGCGCAAAATGCTCCTTTAATCGACCTACCCTTCAAATTTACTTTCGGATCGCGCAATCTCCGTAGATAGCTTGATGTTTGTATCATCACACTGCCATTGAAATGCGTGTTACAGTTTGCTACACAGGGATACGTGTTAAGTCAATGGCAGGATGCCCTAGGTATTGACGCGCGAAGTATGGAGACTACCGTACTCTGTGAAGAAGTCTTTCTGATATGACATGGTCACGGAAAAGGTCCGTTAAATTCACTACTTGTGAGTTTAAAATGAAATTGATGAAGATAAATCGAATCCTCAGAATTTGAGGGTTAATTTATGATTGTTTCATTGAGATTACTGTAATTTTCTTGTTCCTAAGCCACTTTGAAAAAAATCCGAAATTTTCGTGCGCGAAGTTGGGACACACCTTCATACTGGTACTACGCTTAGTTCTCGCACTTTGAACTCAAGTACCTATTTCACTTGGATTATTCATCTGGATTAAAATATTGACTCGCACCTTCTTTGGATTGTTTATCTGGATAACATTATTGACATTGTTTGTTTATTGTACACTGGATCGAACATGGTATGTATATTACTTTTACGATGGCGAATTTTGTGTTATTAAACTGAAGATGAACTAGGCCTAGCAAATGTTCTTGATTGAACGTTACTCTGTATACCAAAAAGTTAACTAAATATGCAGTGAATCCTCTTGAAGCTTTTGCAAAATGTGTAGGGCTAAACTCTCTTGATTGAGGATGTTGATCATTTGAAAGCGGATGAACTAGACAAAGTGTTGAGTCGCTTTTATGCTGGTTTGAGAAAGGATGACGGGACATTGTACACAAAAAAGAGCATTCAATTTTACGGCGAGTTCTTTTGGAACTGGTTAGAGCTTCATGGACATGTTGGAACGGCATCGTTTTTCCTGGGATTATAAAAACATATTTTGTGTCAAGAGTGTAGTTGTTATATAAAGAAAATAATTAATGATTTCTCGTGCGAGGGCAGTCTATTGCACTCAGCGTGCAGCCACGTCAGTACTATTGAACTCGCTACTTCGTAGCTCGTTCAATAGTTCTGACGTGGCTGCACGATTCGTGCAAATAGACGTGCCCTATCGCACTCAAAATCATCAATTATTTCCTTACTATCTCCTCGAAAATATCAGAATTACAGTATTTCGAGTTTTCGTGTGGTACATAAACTGATCCAATAATAAATGTGAACTTATTATTCAACTTAACTTTGCACCACAGAACATACCTTGATTTTACTTTTTCTATAATTTGTACATTGTAACAGTCTTTGTATAGAATGCATAAGCCATGCACTCCTCCGTGAGGCAATGTATTATCAGTGTGCTCTTTACAAATATATTCATAACCAGGCGGTATAAAATCCTCATCAATATAGTCTGTCTTAGTTTCTGAAAAGCATGCGATGTCTGCATCAGCTATATAGTCTGGCAATATTCCAAGCTCCAGCTTAGAGTTTATACCGCACACATTAATACTAATAATTTTAATCAATTGTAAGCCAGAAGAATTCTGTTTTTCAGGAATTTTGTGTATCAACGTGTTATCAAGACTTTTATAATTGTGCATTGTGCATATGCATTGTGCATTGTGCATTAAAGACGTTTAATGGATAAACGGGTTGGTTTGTTTATTCATAATTCTATGGGAAAGACCGACCACTGGACAATAGCCGTATTCAGACGATGAAAGCCAAGTTCTTAAGAATTGCAATTCTTAAGAATTGCAATTCTTAAGAACTTCAAAATGTGTGTTCAAACGATGCCAATTCTCGAGAGTTGCAATTCTTAAGAATTAAAACCGGAAGTAGCATGCGCGCCTTTCTCATTTGAGGTCACGCGCGCTCACTTGACTTGTTTTCACACCGGAAGCATATCTCGGTCATGAGGTCAACCCAAACCACGAGTCTCGAAGCTGATTGTGTTCAGACGGTAAAAAAAATAGACTGCGCTTATCGCGCGCTTATCGCGCGCTCATTCTGCGCAAAATCTTACAAGTATCTTGTGGTTATCTTGTGGTTTGCAAACCACAAGATAACCACGAGATTGCGCAGTTTTTGCAGTGTGCGCAATTTCGTGGTTTGGAAACCACAAGATAACCACGAGTTTTGCGTGTTCAAACGAGCGCAAAACACAAGATATTCTTAAGAATTGCAAACCACAAGATAACCACAAGATAACCACGAGATTTGCTTTTATCGTCTGAATGCGGCTAATTTTCTTGTACAAAGCAAAGACGCTTAATTCTACAGTCTTTAGCCGCATTCAGACGATAAAAGCAAATCTCGTGGTTATCTTGTGGTTATCTTGTGGTTTGCAATTCTTAAGAATATCTTGTGGTTTTCGCTCGTTTGAACACGCAAAACTCGTGGTTATCTTGTGGTTTCCAAACCACGAGATTGCGCACACTGCAAAAAATGCGCAATCTCGTGGTTATCTTGTGGTTATCTTGTGGTTTGCAAACCACAAGATAACCACAAGATCAAGGATATTTAAATATATTAAGCGTATTTGTACAATAAGCGTATTGTACAGCTATACGCTTATATAATAAGGATGGTTTACCTTATCGCGCGCTATTCACCTTTTCTACAGGATAAGCGTGTCCATGGGGAAATAAGCGTATTGCGCAGAGACAATTTATGTAAATTAGACAAACGTTCAACATTAACATAGAAACAACAACAACAAAGGAAGCGCGCACACCTCTGACCCGTGGACCTAGATATATGATTGAGTAACCCCCGCATCGGCACCCTAAGACATTTTCGACAGTTTAAGACTTAAACATTTTACACATTTCTTGAATTTGTACTCACACATTGAGAAAATAGTGCAGATTCCGATGCGATGATCAGATTTGCGATGTATGCATTATATTTTGAGATAGCGCCTTCGAACGCGCGCGTGGTTTTTTGGCTTCCCGGATTCGAAGTGTTTTTAATACCGGCACCCCCTCAACACTCGTTGACAACGCACGCAACTCCAAATTTCTTGTGTGATGTTAGCATTATTTCACAAATTTCACAAAAATACTCGTAGCGGACTATAAACGCATTATTTCTCCTCCAAATTTCGACCAGTGCAGTTTCAAAGGGTAGCGCGCATAATCACACGCGCGATTTTTCACAACACGCGCAAAAACAAATATTACGCGGTGTGCCGATATTAAAAACAGTGCCGATGTGTAGTACACCTATCATACGTAGATTCATAATACCACAATTGATGATGCAGCCGGTTTGGTACTTGGTAGTTTATTCCTCCAAAACACTCCATAGGAGTTTTAACTGGAGGTGGGTCCGAGAGAGTGGTTAGCCCCTAAGGACAGAAGGGTCCTTAGCAAGCGCATTCTGGAATGTATGAAGTGAGGGCTGGTTTACTGTAGATTGAAGTAGCTTATTCCATTCAGTGGTTGTACGGACGAAAAATGAATTTGCGAACGCCTCAGAGTTTGTGTGTTGCTGTTGATACTGTAGAGAATGGCCCCTTCGGTTTCTGTCTATTTTGGGTTGAATGAAGTCCTCATGTTTGATGTCCAGGTTTCCGTTCAGCATCTTTTGAAAGCAGGTTAGGCGATGACATTTCCTTCTGTCTTGAAGCGCAGTCCACTTAAGCTCTTTAAGAATGGCAGTGATGCTTGTATTTTCCCCGTATGTGTTGGACACAAATCTTGCTGCCCTATTTTGCACTCTTTCTATACTATTTATGTTCTTCTGTGTGTATGGGTCCCATGAAGCAGAAGCATATTCTAGATGAGGTCTCACTAATGTCATGTACAGCTTTTCCTTGACATGCGGTGTACAGTGGTGGAAATTTCTTCTGATGAAGTTCAACACCCTCGTTGCCTTGAAGGTTGCATGTGCGGTCTGCTTGTTCCATCGGAGATCATGTTGAATTTGGACTCCTAGGTACTGGATGTCCTTCTTCTCCTCAAGGTCAACTCCCATCAATGTATACTTTGTAGGTTCTTCCTGCCTCCTACGAGAAATCTTCACATTCTTGCATTTAGATGGATTGAATCTCATGCCCCAGGTTTGTGCCCAGTCAACCAGTTTGTCTAAGTCCTCTTGCAGTTGGAGTTGGTCCTCAGCAGACGTGATGGTGTTGTAGACGAGGCAATCATCAGCAAATAAGCGGACCGTGCTGGATATGTTCTCATGTATGTCATTTATAAATATGAGGAAGAGATGAGGGCCTAAGACTGTACCCTGAGGGGTGCCACTTAACACAGGTTTCCAGTCGGATGCAGTTCCATTTACCACCACACGCTGAGAGCGATTGGTTAGAAATGATTTTATCCAGTCCCTTGTCTTGTTCCGGATTCCATAATGACCTAGCTTAAGAAGCAGCCTCTTGTGTGGAATGACATCGAAAGCTTTTGAAAAGTCAAGCACTCCTACGTCTGTGGGAATTTTGTTGTCTATATTTTGCAGGAGATCATGAGTAGTGAGAATAAGTTGAGTCTCACATGATCTCTTCTTCCGAAAGGCATGCTGGTTGTCGGCTATGATGTTAAACTTGCTCAAATGCCTCATCATCTGGCTGTCCACAATATGCTCCAGCAGCTTGCAGCACGTACATGTGAGTGATACCGGTCTGTAGTTTGCTGGATCTGTGGTTGCACCTTTCTTGTAGATAGGACTGATGTTGGCTCGCCTCCAATCAAGTGGCAGTTCCCCAGACGTGATGGATTGATGAAATATGAAAGCTACCAAGGGGGCAAGTTCCCTAGCTGCTAATTTCAGAGCCTGGTTGGGGATCCCATCTGGTCCTATAGCTTTCGATGTATTTATGGTAGATAACAGTTTCTCAACACCATTTATATCAACCTCGACGTTTGGCATATCTGGATATGGGCTATCAGGCATGGCAGGCAGCTCGTCTCCTTCATCTCTGGTAAATACACTTTGGAATTGATCCGCAAGTGCATGGGCCTTATCCGCATCGGTTGTTGTTAACTTCCCATCTACTTTCAATGGCTGCACACCAACATTATCTTTTCGTCTGGCTTTGATGTATCGCCAAAATGTTTTCGGATCCTCTGACTCTGCTACACGGTGAACGTATTGCCTGTGTGCATCCCGAAGTGATCTGTCAACTTGTTTTCGAATGGTGCAAAATCTGTCCCAATCGGCTGCGGAGTTGCTTTTTTTCGCTCTAATGTATGCCTTTTCCTTTTTCCTACATAGGCGCTTCATCTTTGAGTTAAACCATGGAGCAGATGACCCGCTTACTCGTTTGTGAGGGACAAGGTCGTTAACAACTGATAATATAGATGTTTTGAACCAGTTCCAGTTTTCCTCAATGCTGAAAGTTGCCGGATCTCGAGCAAAAAAATCTTCGCTCACAAGCGATGATCTGCTCTTAAATTCGTCCTCATCCACTTTGCGCCATAATGGGATCTTCCTGGGTGGCTTCTTTTTAAGCTCTACTCTGGTAGAGATGACACAGTGTACAATACTATGATCACTAATACCAGCGTGTGGCTTCACGTTCTTCACAAGTGACGGATGGGTCGTGAGTAATAAGTCCAGTGTATTTTCAGTTCCATTGATGTCTCTCCTGGTAGAAAAGTTGACCTTCTGCGTCAGGTAGTTGTCATTAATTAATTGAGTGAGGGTAGCTTGTAGATCTCCACGAGGTATAATGCCAGCATCACTTGACCAGTCGAGATCGGGTACGTTGAAGTCACCTCCTATTACAATATGAGGAGAACGCGATTTGCTATTAACTTCTCTAAGACTGGCATGGAGATTATTCAGTGGATCTGTGCCTGCATTGGGAGGTCTGTAAAATGATCCGATCAGGACATCTTGACCAGGAAGGGAAACTTGGCACCACATAAGTTCGGTATCAGCAACGGCAAGGTCAGTTCTTTCAAAACAGGGTATACATTTCCGCACAGCTACAAATACACCTCCACCGTGTGACGTTCTATCTTTACGGAATACCTGTAGATGGTCAGGAAAAATTTCAGCAGAGCAAATGCTCCCATCTAACCAAGATTCAGTTCCAATGACTATGTCGGGATTCTCAGTTTCAATATACGAGTGAAAAACAGCAGTTTTACCCCTGATGCTTCGGCAGTTGACGACTGCAACGCTGATGTTTTGAGACTTAAGTACTTTTGCCTTGCTGGTGTGCGGATTAGTGTCACCCGATGCTTGGTTGGTAGGTCCAGGAGTACGAATCGTAATATGTTCCTTTGTAATATTCTCATTAGAGTTCTGTGTTATCAGTGGCGAGTTTATTATGTTGTCATTTATAGTAACTAACTGCCTTCTCTGAATTTCGCTCTGTTTTAGTGTTCTTCGATTAAGCTTCTTACTCCTAGGGGATGATAGGACGGATTCATTAGGTTTCGTCAGCGTTGACAGAGGTTCAGCTTGTCCAGTTCCTTTTCTAGGCGTTGATGATGTTCTCGGGGTTTGAAATGACGTGTGTGCAACATTCAACGAACCTTCATCATCCAAGGAAGATAATACGCTAAATGAATTATCGATGGGAAGGACGGCATTTATTCCGTAAAATTTATTCCGTATAGATCTATTTCTTCCTACAATTCTGTGGTGTGGTCTGCTGAACGTCATATCTCCGGGCACCCGGGTTGTGTATAATAATCGATACTGCTGGCGATTTTGGGGTTGGTTTGTTTATTCAGTACAGTCAATGCATTGGCGCGCGCGGGAAAATTGTCTGCAAGTGTAAAACATGTAGGCCTAATAATTGGTAGCATTATGCTATAACTTTTGCCATTATCATTACAGGCTCATGTTTAAGTGTTTGCATTACTAAAGTAGTTTGTTTATTTTGTGTGAATACAGTCAGCTATTTTGATAATTCACTTATCACTTTATGATACAGTAATTCATCGTTTCGCTGCTTGTTTCCCATACCAAGCGGCATGATCATGAGATTTTACGAAATTTCCTTCCATTTTAATTTTTACAGGTCTCTCAATTTACTCATGGCGTATTTAGATAGTCAGCCAAGTTCAATTATTTGAAGTGATGTTGCAAAAAGTGTTATTCCTCCTTCCAAATTCATAAATTTTCGATATGATTTGTTAACTATATAGCGTTACTGACAATTATTTACGTGCAAACATATACTTGTGGGCATAGACGTGCGATTTTGTTTTAATTGTTTGTTTTAATGCTATTGTATGTGTTTGTTGTTGGTGTGTTGATCATACATTTAATCTGAATATCATTCTTTTAAACTTGGGCGATAGCTGTTGTTCGCCAATGTCCTGATATAACATCTTAAAATACAAATACAATGCAATACAGTATTACGTTCGAAGGCACACATATACACGCACACGCACACACACACGCACACAAACACCTATATCGCTTTCTTTGTACATTAAAGGGATGATGCAGTTTTGGTCAAACAGAACTGTATAGTGTTTTAACATGACGTGATTGTCCTATTAGCTTGTCTTCCACCATCGTGGTGATCAATTTTATCATTTTTGTTTCCGTATCACCACATTCTTATCAGTTTATGTACTGTCAACAATCCCATGCTGTGTTTACTTCCCTCAAGGCCCAAGGAGATTAACTGCCCTGGTTCCTGCCCTCTCTGCTCTGCTCATATCTCAGTTGGCAGACTTGAGTGCTCAAAAATCACTACCGCTCCTCAGCCCTCCAGGAGCGGTATTCGTCTAGCTATGGAATTACCTAATGAACTTACGGTATATCATTAAAAAAACTTCTACTTTATTTATCAATGATACTTGCATTGTAGAAAAGCCTGTTATCATTCAAAAGCAGCCTTTCAACCCTTTTCATGAACAATTGTGCTTGTGTATTCTGTTAAAACAATCATTCAATAAAGAGATCATCAACAAATATTGAATAACCTCTTGGTTATTCGTGCGGGCGTTATATAATTTGTATTGGTCAAATAATCAAATGAATGGGGGCCCACATGTTTTATTCCAATCAGATTGACAGCTGGTTCTCAACAAATTTTCATCCAATAATTTTGTTTTATCTCTAAAATCACGTGCTCTTCCAAGACTTACACTTAGTTTTTCATATTCTCGCAAATTCATTATTTCTCGAAGCGTCAAAACCAAAACTTACTATAAACACAAACGACATTCGGAAGTTGAGTCTATTATTATAAACACACAATTATATCATATCTGGCACCACTTTTGGTATTCATATCGCCAAACCCTTGTCTCGAATAGAATATGGCAAATTGACAATTATTTGTGCTTAAAGGGTAAGTTTTGGTAAAGAGAGTACAGTTTTAGTCGATTTTAGTAAGCAAAACATGCACCATTACATTACAAACCAATAGTTATTACTCCACCATGCTAAAAAGTAATAACATATTACAAATTACATGTACTAAGTAAAAAGCCCGTTTTCATTCCAAAAGAGCAATTCAAACTCAAAAGGGCGCTTTCTAAACACTCATCGGTTTCAACCATTCAAAAAAAAATATCGTGCATGTGATGTTTTGTTGAAATAGTGATTAGATAGACTCATAGAGAGATAATCACCGACCATCTCAAAACCTATTTTGTAAATTTTTGAAAAGAGAAAGCATTTTTAAAATATTTTTTTTACGGCTAGTTGGTTCAAAATTGTTGAATAATTTTGGGGCCCCACATTTATTACAAATGTTTATGGATATTTCAGCCATTTCTCAACTATCCCTTTAATCCTATTGATATTGTTATTATAGGATGAATGGGTGAATGAGTAAATAAATGGGTATACGGCATTGGAGTAATGCTCCAATAATAAATGCTGCCATATTCTGTTTGAGACCCACTTGTTAACAAAGGGTAGGTACTAGCTCAGCCATGAAGCAAACGATTGTTTCAAAACTCATGTCAGATCAGAGAGAAGGTAATTAGCTAATCCACTGATACAAACAGGTCTCAAATAAACGAGAATTAGGAGGCTCGAAAACTTTCCAAACTTTTTGTGAGGAGCTAATTTTAAAAAAAAATTAGTGAATTTCCAGAAAATATACCTCTAATTTTTTATTTTGTTGTTCTTAAATAATCATATTTAATGGGATCCCACGTTTATCCTGATCAGATATATTTATTGATATTTCAGCTGTTTCTGACCCGATTTTGATTTAATGAGGAGTATTATGTTAGAACTTAGAAGAACCATTTGTCACAAATCCCTTTCAAGATCAAGTCATCATAAATATTGCACTTACACACTTCTCAACAACATGATTGACAGAAACCACAACTTACACCGAAGAAGGGTTCCCCTCTGCTTTTTAAGGACTTGGGACCTTCAAATCCGAAGAATAAAATATTTGCAAATGTATACTTAATGATCAATGACTATTTCGGGGTATGATCTAAAAGTACACATTTATAATTTACATACTTATTCTTCGGATTTGGCAGCATTAGAACCATTTTCAAAACGAACGGCTAGAAGGTTACAATGACACAAACAACTGAAAAATTGATGGCATCTAATTGTGTCTTTCATTCGTCAACATACTTAGACTAAGAATCTGAGTTAACCTGGCGCCGTGCAGAGCAAACCCACTGATTTACAGATAAGAATGAGTAGGCCTAATTCTAACTCTACTTTAGTCTAACTCTATTCAGTCTAAGAGTAAAACTAAAAGACTCTGCCTCTGGACTATATAAACCTCTAGTCTGACTAGAAGTAAATATTTACTAAAGTAAACATTTAGTCTTATTTAAATTTGTATTCTCTAATATTTTTAGTACTATAATGACTATTTTATTAGTCTTATGTTCATACTAGTCTAGATAACACAGATTGTATATTAGTTGGTCAAGAAATCTAGACTAGTCTTAGACTTAGAGTAAGAGTAAGACTATGAATGATATATGGTCATGCGTCGTGAGGTCGCCTCCTTTTGCGTTACATGCCGTTTTGGGCTTCTGCGGGACAATGTTACAGTTGAGAGCAAATATTTTCTGAGGAAGACCCCCTACCCTATCAAAACTATACATTTTCTGAAAGGAAATTTCCCAAGGAACCCAAATATGCACTCAGAAATAACACTAGGTGTACAGTTAACTGTTCATATTAACCAAAACATGAAATTTTGTTTACAGTTTTAGAGGTCAATATTTTCCTGATAACTTTTTCTAAAGTAGCTCTAGACAAGAAATGATAATGTTTTCATGCAGAGCAGACTTAGACCTTTACAGCAATATAATATTGTATGGGGTAAATTATATTTTTGCGGGAGATTTTTTAATTCATACTTCATGAATTTTTTTGGTTTAAATAGTCAATAATTTTCCCTAAGTAGGAATCACTAGATGAATGGAATATAGAGTAAAGCCTAACTATGATGAGCCATAATACAGTGTGATAAGTAAGCTTTCATTTGATACCAAATTTGTAGTCTTAAACCTTTTTGTTTTGAAGATAGTAACGTTTTTACCAAGAATTCACAAAATGTATCGGTCAAGATTGTGCCCCCATAGAGTCTGTACAGGAAAGTAGTGGGAAACCCCCAATTGTCTATGTTTGTTGTTGATTTGATAAAAATTTGATGTGGCAAAAACACTTTCCAATCACTTGACATTAAAGTTCAATGTTTTAGCTTTCATTTGATACCAACATTGTTGCTATACATCTAATTTTGACAAAGTTATTAACGTTTTAAGAAAAATTGCGCTTTGAGAGTCATTTCCCCATAGACTTTGTACACGGGCGCCGCTTCCTGCGGCGCCGCTTCCTGCTCCACCCTCCGGCTTTAACCTTCAAACGGCTGTATCTCGATCTTGACTAGACTCTCTAGAGGCATACCTTTGAAACTTTGCAGAATGATAGCATTTTGATAGCCCTTTCAAATGATACCAAATTTGTTAAGAAAGGATTTTTGGTTTTGAAAATATGAAGTCAAATGCAAAAACAAAATCCCCAAAATGTAACGGCTCCACCCTATTTGGAGGCGAGTTCATGACACACGACCTTATAGACTAAATGAGTAGTGTAGAGATTTAATTGAATAACTGTTAATGTTAATTTATACTTATTGAGTAAGTGTAACTGTAAGGGTAATGTATTACGGTAAGTTACTAAAATACTACGTCAATTCAAGCCCAAGGACAGGTCACTAACTAGTAATTATATAGCAAGTAAGTAGGTCTAGACTAGAGTAAAGACATCAAGTGAAATCTGAAGTAAGTCTAACTTACTAGTCTAGTCTAGACTAGATATAGTTAGTAAAGACTAGTCACTTCTATTTTAGAATTATTACTAGTCTAGATCTATAAAGTCTAACTAAGAATTAGATATAACTATAAGAATGATACTTGATAGTGTCTTAGTCTTACTCTTACTTAGTGAGTATTTTATAACTTTTGTATTAAATTAATATTATGTAACTATAGTTTAACAAATGAAATAGAACAGAAGATTTGACAACAAGTTGTGGAGCAGTCGAGACTCGAGTAAGACAAGTCGAGGATGAGGTCGAGCCGATGGCGAAGGCTGAAGTCTGAATCAATTCGACTTAATTCACAAATGGGTACACCAGCAAAACATTAATAATGCAAAACTTCAGAGTTCAAAGCAACTATGTCTATAATTTAAAAACTCCAACCAGTCCAATTAATAAAAGAACTTGCACATTAAACAGTCATGAGGAATTTATTGATTCAACCCCAAAATAGCTAGAAATCGAAGCCATTAATACAGTACCAACACTGCAACAGGCAACAGCAACACACAAACTGAGACTGAGGCGTTTGCAAATTATGTTTTCGTCCGTACAACTAACTAGCTATTACTAGTTACTACAACCACTCGTCCACTGTCAATGCCTGGAATACGCTACTTTAAATAAATCTACAGTAAACCAGCCGTCGGGGCGGCTCAGCCTCAGTGAGGGCAGGCCTCACTTCATACAATTAATTTACATAATTATGTCATACTCATAGATAGACTGTCTGTAGACATCTTTAGTTTTACTTTAAAAAGTTTAGTCTAATTAAAATGGCTCTAGAGTCTAGAGACTACTAGACTAGACTAGTCCTAGTCTAGTAGACTAGTCTAGACAGACTAGACTACTACTATAGTACTAGACTCAGAGACAGAGTCAGTAAGACAGTAGAGACAGTCATTCGAGAATGCACTTGCTAAGTCTAAGTCAGAGTAAGACTAAGAGTAAGGATATTATTAATATTATTGTATTTAATTATATTAAAGTCTAAAGATAAATTAAAAATAAAATGAAAATTGAAATCATTGTTAACAAATAACAATAACATTTTGTAATTTTTGATTTAACAAGTCATATTCATAATTATTATTAGTTGATAGTAACTAAAGGACCCGGCTTCTGTCCTTAGGCATAGCCTAAACTAGGGCTAAAAAACTATGGGCTAACTACTCTCTCAGACCCACCTCCAGCAGTATTTTGGAGGATTAAACGATTCAATATTTAATTTTGTATTGTCTGAGACCGTCCAATCCCAGTTGGTACCAACACAAAATACCGCATATGGGACTACGGTTACTTAAGCCTCGTATCATTACTTCTTACAATCCTCCAGATAACAAAACAACAAATAAATCACTTACCCTTGATCTTCACTCGCTGATAATAGTCAAGATGATCTGCATAATGAAATTCCAACGGTTATTAAGTGATAGACATACTTTTCAGATAATGGAGTCATATTAAAATGTATTTTTGCGATTTACTTTCCCTTTTTTCGCAGCAACCAGACCAGTCAGCTGTGATCGTTTCCATGGAGATGAAGCCGATTCCCAATATTAGGTTAATATCGCGATTTTTTGTATCGTTCTCAAGGTTTTCGATTCTAGTCCTCTGACGTCACTTCGATCGATAATATTGGAATTTATGGTGGGAATATTGTATATTTTACCCATTTATGTTGTATTTATTGACTGAAATGTTAACAAATATTAAAAATTGTATTATTATAAAGTGTAAGCAATACAGACTGTATTTTATTTCCGTAAATCAAGCCTAGCGATCTTACTGTGCTCTCCAAATTGGGGCCGTATTGACACCAGCGCACAAATCAGTTTTTGGCAGCTGGTGCGGCGATCGCGCAATCGATGAGCTGTTTCTCTCTTTGATAGTATATCACAGTATCGAATCTCTCTGCACAAGATATAAGATTTTGCGCAGAATGAGCGCGCGATAAGCGCGCGACTGCGCGCAGTCTACTTTTTTTACCGTCTGAACCATAGAATTATGAATAAACAAACCAACCCGTTTATAACTAGAAGGCTCACTTAACGCGCGCAAGTCACGTGTCCAATAGACTTTGTACATGGGCAACATGGCGGAGTGAACCGATTTTTGAAGCACAAAAGGAATACCACTAGACGTAATCGCGTCGTGACCTAGAAAGACTTGACCAATCATCATGCTATGAAGTGCGCGTAGACTATCGCGCCTATTTTCCTGCGCACTGTCCTAGATTGTATCACGCTTGAGAACAATGGGATCTATGGTGACGTATGCATATGAACTTGTTTTATTGACCTCGATCTGGTGACGACGCGTATGAACTGCTCTGTGATTGGTGTATGTAATTCCCAAGTATCCCATAATGCAACCTGCAGTGGTATTCCTTTCGATGACCAAAAATCGCGGCACTCTGGCAGCAGTGACACCCCCCTGGTCTGAACACAATCAGCTTCGAGACTCGTGGTTTGGGTTGACCTCATGACCGAGATATGCTTCCGGTGTGAAAACAAGTCAAGTGAGCGCGCGTGACCTCAAATGAGAAAGGTGCGCATGCTACTTCCGGTTTTAATTCTTAAGAATTGCAACTCTCGAGAATTGGCATCGTTTGAACACACATTTTGAAGTTCTTAAGAATTGCAATTCTTAAGAATTGCAATTCTTAAGAACTTGGCTTTCATCGTCTGAATAGCCGCATTCAGACGATAAAAGCAAATCTCGTGGTTATCTTGTGGTTATCTTGTGGTTTGCAATTCTTAAGAATATCTTGTGGTTTGCGCTCGTTTGAACACGCAAAACTCGTGGTTATCTTGTGGTTTCCAAACCACGAGATTGCGCACACTGCAAAAAATGCGCAATCTCGTGGTTATCTTGTGGTTATCTTGTGGTTTGCAAACCACAAGATAACCACAAGATACTTGTAAGATTTTGCGCAGAATGAGCGCGCGATAAGCGCGCGACTGCGCGCAGTCTACTTTTTTTACCGTCTGAACACAATCAGCTTCGAGACTCGTGGTTTGGGTTGACCTCATGACCGAGATATGCTTCCGGTGTGAAAACAAGTCAAGTGAGCGCGCGTGACCTCAAATGAGAAAGGCGCGCATGCTACTTCCGGTTTTAATTCTTAAGAATTGCAACTCTCGAGAATTGGCATCGTTTGAACACACATTTTGAAGTTCTTAAGAATTGCAATTCTTAAGAATTGCAATTCTTAAGAACTTGGCTTTCATCGTCTGAATACGGCTAGTAAGTGAATGGGCAGCGCGCGATGTCCTCAGTTAATGCGCGCAATTACAGTCCTGACGTCACAATGCAAATTGCACAGGGGGTTCCCCACATATTTATTGTTGCAGTTGTTGTTGTTGCTGCTGGCTTAATGTGAATGACTCGGTTATTTTTAGCCTAGCAACAATAAACACTATTTTCGGAAATAAATCAGCTGACTAAGCGCACCGATTTTATAATGCGCACACATACGCAGTTATCATTGGTCAATTATTCCACAAAGCAGTATCATGTTGGGAAGAACAAAGTTGATTGGTTTGTCGGTGCGTATATTCCAGACAGTGTGCGTGATAATATGCAAATATCCAAATATGCCATTGCCTGTTTATTGTGCACGTTCGAGATCTGTGAATTTAACAATTCTTTATTTCAAAAATGTGAGTGAAAATCTCTAAAAGCTCATCGACAATAATTTTTAAATATTTTTACTTATACAAAGACAATATTGAATTAGAAAAACAATGTGTCCCCCAGTGTACTCAACTTGGAGATAAGCTGATGTTCAATCGTCATACTAGCCTTAATTTGCCGAGTTTAAGTAAGTACGTTCTGATCCTTACTTTTGTTTAAATTAATACTAACAAAGGGAACATTTGTTCCAAAAAAGCTCATCGACAATAATTTTTAAATGTTTTTTAATTAATTAAAATAAACAAGATTCAGTACTGTACCCAAACCTCTGGGTGTACCCAACTTTCTCTTTAGCTCGATTTGAATCTTCATTCTGTTTGAAGGGACATCGCTGCGCGACCGCCAGTGATCTGTCTTGCAGGGGCGTCGATCCGTTTCTGCGATTGGGGGGGCGAAATTTGAAAAAAATTTCCAGAGTGACCACTGAGAGAGCTAAAAGCCCCACATTGGCATGCCCGGAAGTTTTTTATTATGCGCTCATTGAAAGATGGCTCGCCGACCTGATTTTGGGGGGCACCCACATTTGGGGACAATAATGGGGGTTCAGGGGGCGGACCCCCCGGAAGCTTTTAGATTTCAGACATTTGCAACTCCTATCATGGGTGTTAAAATTGTATAAAATAGTGAACCTACTCGTAACGTATTTTTAAAGGGCATAGCGAGGAAAAGATTGAGCCTTGTATGAGATGGATCCACGTGATCCTGTATACTATAGAGGCATCGATATAGTCTAGGGCATTGTGCTCCCAAGAAAGTAAGCAAGGGCGTCAACAACTTCTCAAATTTGGAGGAGAGACATTGCGAGGAAGCGAAGCGACCGAGCAGGGGAGGGTGTGGGAGGGGGTGTCTCCCTCCCACAGTAGGGAGCTTTTGTATTTTGGGCGTGAAATTGTGCGATTTGGTGCACACCTGAGACAGAAATTTCACGTAATATGTATAAGTATATAAAGTATGGAACCAAACATACATAATGACAAAGGGAGGGGGACAATCTGGTCGAAATTTTGAGGAGAAATAATGCGTAGATCGTCCGCTACGAGTAATACAGGTAAATACGATAAATAATACCAACATCGCACAAGAAATTTTGAGTTGCGTGCATTGTCAATGAGGATTGAGGGGGTGACGGTATTAAAAACACTTCGAACTCGTGAAGCCAAAAAACAACGCGCGCGTTCGAAGGCGATATCTCAAAATATAACTAATATATCGCAAATCTGATCATCGCATCGGAATCTGCACTATTTTCTCAATATGTGAGTACAATTTCAAGAAATTTGAATGATTTTTAAGTCTTAAACTGTCGGAAATGTTTTAGGGTGCCGATGCGGGGGTCACTCAATCATAACTATTCTAAATGCGCATTATTCATATTGTCTGCACATAAATAATTTGTGCGTTTTTTCCCGAGACTAGCTATGTAATGTAGATACTGCGTTTTTCCTTGGGGAAAGTCGAGGTTGACTGTAGATACTGCGTTTAAGGGTTGGGAAAAAATGGTGTTCCGAAACTTTTTTTCAGAAAACTGAATGTATCACATGAAAGAGCATTGTTTATTGCACTTCAATCCCATTATTGGACATTGCACTTTTAAGTTTTTTTGGCAACAAATCAACACCTGGATATCTATCTTTAATAAATAATTCAAAATCATGTGTGTACAATGCAAAAAGTAAGGGGGATAAATTCTCCCCTTGTCTAACACCGATGTTGCAACTTGCAAGTTTTTTAATATTTTTTTACAAATTCCATTGTAATTCGCGTTGCCCATAATGAATACGCTATCTTTATCAATATGAAAATCTATATACATTTCTAAAAGGGGAATGAAATTTCAAACGCTGGAAATGTCGCTTTCTGTTACTGATAGGTGCATAACTCCTGAAACTTTTAGAAGGATATTTCATCATTGGTATCACTAATAGCGGAAATACTCAATGTCTTTGAGACCACTATCAACTGTTTTGACTGACCACTGGCATGACTGGAGGCTGTCATGTTTTCCAACGGTTCCGTATGAAACGTCATCTGAGCTCATTTGGGCGTGCACTAACAAAAGCGGGTTTATATAACCGCTGTTGAATCTGATGCTATGACAGTGTTACGTAACCCACTTGTGTTAGTGCAAGGTCAGATGACGGATCATGGCATAGTTGGGAACAAAAATTGTATCAGAATTATGAATTTGGAGATCTTAGAATGAACAATTTTTAATTCTTTTTGTAAAAACTCAACGAATAATGTGGCTTAAAGGACAATGCAACTCAAGAATAGAGTTTATCCTACTTTATACATCGTAATATGCCTGTAAAATGTGGGTATGTTCACGTCAGGATTTTATGGGATCCAGGAGGCCAAAATTGCCAAGTTATGTATCAAATCAAATGTCTGTTCACCCTCTAAACGATAATAATAACCGAAAGCCATAGTTTCATTGCCCTTTAAACGTCTCCTGTATGGGGATATTTAGGATGGAAGGTTTACTTTAATTATTGTTGTAGATCAGTAGGAGGAAGGTTTGTGTTTTTATTTGATTGGGATATTCATAAGAAGAAGTACCACACTTCTATGTAGACATTTTGAAAGTTTGGCAATTTAAATTGTTTTTCTAGTCGGTAGAATAGTACATGGCGTCAAGTCCAAATTTTCTTTCTATAGGGATGCACCCGATTGCACAGTTTCAAGTCCAAAAATGCAAAAGCTCCCTTCTATGGGAGGCGGGACACCCCCCCCCCCCCCCCCCCCCCCCCCCCGCTCAGTCGATTCGTTCCTTCGGGCATTGGTCGCTTCGCTCCCTCGCAAAGTATCAGACTCGCTGCTTGCTCAAGGTTGCCAACCCTGCCACTAGACATGGTTGTGATGCGGATTTGATTAAGCCCCTCTCTCCCCCCTCCCCCCCCCCCCCAAAAAAAAAAAAAAAAAAAAAAAACAGGTTTGGGCTCATTACGCCACTATCGGGCAATTCCACGGTAACGGAAGGACATTCAGACACAATTTTTAAACTTAAATCAAATAATTCCAGGATCCTGCTTTCGAGGTTTTATTTTAAATGGCATGACTTTGATCCTTGTTGGGACACCTTTGATTTCCACTATTTCTAAAATTTTGACCGCATTATGTAAATTAGATATGGACACTAATGAGGCCGGTAACGGAAGGACGCCAAAATGGACATGGATTTTCAAGTTTTTAAGTTATTACCCAATCTCTGTGAAGTTACGAGGTCTATCATGTTAATTGGCTACTAGTCCATTTCCTTATGTTCACAGAGTATAACACCACCTTTTAAGAAAAATATCTCCATTGGTATATTAATTATGAGAAATTAATTACTTCAGTGTTCGGTAACGGAAGGACGGTAACGGAAGGACCTCTGAAAAGTCTATAGGAATTGTACAATAAAATAAAATTTTGAAATTCAAACACCATTTATGAGAAGGAAACATCTCTTTTGTGGTCTAAAATGAGTTTGTATCGTAGATAACATATGGACATTACAAGCATTTATATTTCTATTTTTTTCCTACTATATTTCATGCTCCAATGGCTCTTATTCATGGTCAATCCATGGTAACGGAAGGACACTCAGACACAAATTTTTAAATACTTGTGTTTTTAGAACAGTCTATTTTGATAACAATACTTCCAAAACATACAGTTTTTAGGTCCTATATTTTTTTTTTTTAAATCTCCGCACATTATTGAATATGCATACAAATAAGGTTGGTAACGGAAGGACACCAAAATTAACAAGGTTTTGTTATCAAATCAGTTTTAACTAAAACTCTGTGATATTAAATAATACCAAATATATTTCAAGGGTACACATTTCATTCTCTGAAGTGTAAAGAAGAATTTATTTGTTCTTTAATTAAAATTTGTCCGCAGATATTTAAGTTATTTCACACAAAGCGGACCAATGTTCGGTAACGGAAGGACATAATGGACTATAATGTATCATATTATGACACAGTAGGGTCATTCCATGTCAAATCACCTTAAAAAAAGTGAAAATTTTCATCGCAGCCCCCTTCAAATTTGCTAATATTTGGTATGTATGATATTTCAACCTGTAAAAGCGCAAATATTTAAGTTTTAGCCTAATCGCGCCAAATGTTTTGTAAGAAATGGGCGTGGGCATGATTTTTCAAATGGCCATTGTCCATTAACCGTTGGGTCAATTTATTTTGTAATGGTGTCATTGGATTGGGGATGTTATGTGCAATCCATTTATGCCATTTGTGTGCATGCATGAGCAAGTTTGTATACGATAACCTTTGCCCTTAGAGTTTGACCTTCCGTTTTACCTCGTGGATCAAATAATTTTGAGAATTTGTTTGGCTTAAATCTTGGCTTGATATAATTTCTACAACGTAAGAATTGGAGATATATTATTTCTTGTTTTTTCTACAGCCTTGTTTTTAGTTTGCAAATTTCATGTAAAATTTAATTTTAGACCTACACCCATAATTCTATAGGGATGTATTATGTATAAAAAAGACCTATTCAAAGTCATGATTAGAGCCTATTCACACCCTGGCTCACCACAGTTAAATAGACCTACTAATCCCCATACAATAGAAATCCAGATAAATGGCATCATGGTGCAAGGGCAGAAAGAGATAAAATCAATTGTGAGCCAGATCAAATGTTCTAAATGCCCAAATCTGATTGGTTGAAAGTATAGTTGAAACACAGAAAATTACTAGTCTGACCACGCTACGCCACTGATAGCTGGCCATTCCAGGTATTTTCTCATTATTTGGGTTTTCATATACATGTACGAGAGACCAATTTTTGAACATAAGTTTTGTCATAATATGTAATATGAGGTACCTTGTCCATCTGTTACCATGTGTATGGTAACGGAATGACATTTTCTTTTATTATGTATTAATTAACGAAGAAACGCTGAGTAATACAATTGTTAGCAATGGGAAGGCCTATTTAAACTTGCTTTGCACTGAAGATTGGTCTGCTCTCTAACAACTATGTGAGCCACAAAATTAAAAATATTGATTTTTCGGTAACGGAAGGACATTTTCATAGGCTGAAAATAAGAAGTCATTGAAGCATAACAAATCAAATAAATCATACAAATTTACTATTTTACGAAATGGTCATATCTCAGGACTCAGAATAATGTTTTTTTATGCTTAACTGGGGAAATATAAAACAAACACAGGATCAAAACACTATTTCACAAAAATGTCAAATTTGGGGGGTTCAATTATGGTTATAAAGTTATTATAAAAAAACAACTACAATTATGTAAAACTAAAATGTTCTCATTGAATTCCAAAAATATATAATTTAAGCTTTGTTTGATACCAAATTTGTATCATAAAAATGCTTGTAAATGTTTTGGTCAAATGTCCACTTTGGCGTGGAATTGCTTCGGTCGAGTGATTTCTTACGTTGTCTTTGGGGTGCTTCATATCGGTAGTCGTTTTCTTTCATTTTGTGTAAGAATTTGTTATGTATGCATTCTGATAGAAACTTACTAATATCATACATTATATATATTTTTTTTTTCAATAACAACCAAAAGTAAATTTATATATATATGTTTGTTATTTTGTGTACATTTAAACAACATCTCAAGACACTTTAGATGAATATGAGGCTTGAGCCATATAACTGCATTTAATTCTTAAATACAGCTCCATGGCTTGAGTATGCATACAATATATTTATATTATATTTCTGTCCATTTGATTGTATTTAATTTTCCCTTTATCTTTGTTTTACAGGCTAACTTGACCAAGACCGGGCGGATATTCATGTTACTGTGCTGCATAGTGCTTAGTGTAATGACGATACAAATCAGCCTTCAAGCAGGCCTAGGTCAAGTCAATGGACCGGTATGGTATAAATCCATAATTCCATATATTATCATAACCATGGCAGTGTTTTACGGAAAATAACAAGTCGGGGTGTTTAAAGCCCAACGCACACATAGCCGGCTCAATCCGATCAGACTGGTTTTCAGTCGCAGCATGTTTAACAAGTTGAATCGGCCTCGACTGACTTCCGACTGGCTCCTGACTGGCGAAATCTGAGTCCCGAGGCAACGCATAATGAGCTGACCCTGCTAAAATACCAGTCGGATCGGGTCGAGTCGGCTCTGTCAGCGTTGGGCTTTATGACTAGGGCAGCCAGCTCTATGTTATGTACCGCTAGGCGTGGCTTCCTACCATTGCACGCTATACCATGGCCACCAAGGAGTACGATGCGTATTTAGTTTTGTGTTAATTGCAGGGATCCAGTAAACTTGCCTATAACTCTATCGGTTCTCACATACCTCATTGTATTCGTATGATAGAACAGTGTAACCAGTTTCGGTGTTTCGAACATCCCTTCCGTTATAAAGATATTTATCATTGAGGTGTTTGGATTTGTAATCCTTCCTGGGAGAACTTAAACTGATGGGTACTAAAGCCTATAGTGCCCACTATATATGCGATCTGAGCTTGCGATCTAGCCCGAGTTGCTAGCGATCTCGGTTCGGTGTGAATCGCAACCAGTTCGCCGCGAGTCAGCCCGATCTCATTGCGTACGCGATCTTTTCGGTGCCCACTATGCGATCTCACGGCGACTTCCCATTGTCCCTATTTCCACGCATGCGTGCATGGTTGAGGATTACAGCCAGGGATTGTTCGCTCTTGCTCGTTTTGACATCATAATCCGCTTTGCGAGTTTTTGTATAAACCCAGTGCCCACTTTGCGATCTGCGCCTAGCGATCTTGAGCGATCTTGCCCGAATAGGTGCGACCCCCTGAGATCTGTGGTTAAGTCGCAAGGTGGGCACCAATGGCCGCACCAGATCGCTGTAGCTCGCGTCCGCAAGGGTGGTGTCGGTTGAGGTCGCCAGGTTTTGGACATGTTCACAAATTTCGTTCTTGATCGCATGTCGGGCGGGATCGCACAAATGGCAAGCCGTTTGAACAATTATTCATATTTCCTGATAACAAGAATTCAATCCTTGATATCAAAAATTCTGTTTTTATATATCAATAATTAAATTCATGATATCCAGAATTCGATTTCTTGATATCAAGAATTGAATTCTTGAACTAATAATAATAATAATATATAGCATTTATAGAGCGCCATGTATCTAGGTGCCCTATTCAGAGGCGCATTATTACCCTTGGTCATCAGGTACAGTTCAAACCCGCACAACTATCTTGTGCACCATCTCAACTCCCAGGGGAGCATATTAGCCCAAGCTGCCCAAGAATTACCAATAGTTAACAACAGAAAAGTGATTCCAAGGTCGCTAGCCCAATGCCCACTACGCGATCTTGCCTGAAATAGGAGCGATCCCCTGAGATCTGTGTTAAGTCGCAAAGTGGGCACCAATGGCCGCACCAGATCGCCGCGAATGCGATCGAGACCGATCTGGTCGCCAGATTTTTGAACATGTCAAAACCCCGGCGACCGCAACCGACACCACCCTTGCGGACGCGAGTTACAGCGATCTGGTGCGGCCATTGGTGCCCACTTGGCGACCCACAGATCTCAGGGGATCGCTCCTATTCGGACAAGATCGCTCTAGATCGCTAGGCCCAGATCGCAAAGTGGGCACTAGGTATAAGTCAGTGCATTTGCATTTGCATTCATTATTCGGTCACATGACTTTCATTTAACATAACATTTTCACACATCACTCAGAGGATTATCAGATGACAGAAATGCACACTTGTCAGTCGTTGCACATGTCAACAAAGTGTTGTGATGCAAATACCAACGAATTGGCTCCGCTAGGGCAACACTCCGGCAAGAGTTAGCCCATAAAGTCACAATTAGTAAATGTCCAAGTAAGTATTTAAAGGTAACGTTGAGTATTGGTCAAACTTAACTTTAGTAACCTAAACCTGCACGATTACGGTACAAACTAATAGTTATAACTTCACCATGCTCGAAAAGTATACACAATTACAAACGACAAAGTAAAACCCCTGTTATCATTCAAAAAGAGCCGTTACAACTCAAATGTCAAATTAACTCTATAAAGAAGCGCTAGCGTTCTAGGTCGTCCTAATACGGGACTGTAATGCGCGATAATATAGGATTTCTCGGTCAATTTCGTAAGTTGGCCACACAAATTCATTTTATGTTCATTCAATTTCGCCGATTCTGTCACCGCAGCTGTTATTTTCGTTCAAATTCGTTTTTTAGCATTTGAATTCATAAAACGATCATTCAAAAACATTTTATTTTCATTCGAATTAAAACGTGTTTCTTTTTCGTAAAATTTTCATTCAATTTAAAGCGAGACGATTCGCGATTACGTAATAACGACCTCCGTGAATTCAAATTCGTTTCTTTGCATACAATTTCACACGTTTTGCAAACAAATTAAACATGTAAATCTCACCCAGTATGATCATATATAGAACCCCGCAAGAGTAGTTCCATGCTAAATCCATTTCAAGTTGTACGGTTTGGTAAGCAACAAACATTTTATTTGTCTTAACTAGGGGTGTATACCCACTAAATCATCACTATTTAGCAACTGAACGATCATGTGTTAAGTAGATATAACCTATAGCCACATCATCGATATAGAATTAGCATAGAACTAAGCAAGAGTGTCTTTTTATGAATATGCAATGATATAAGTGCATTCAAAGTGTGCGTTTACAGACTACAGTTGTATTTATTGGAGTGGCGTACCACAATGAGACATTATGGTGGTGGTGGTGGGGGGGGGGGGGGGGGGGGGGTTATCAATACTCTATACATTTATTTTTATGTTTGGTTTTGTTTTTGATAATTTATTCGATGTTCGTAATCTCTTTGAAGCCATTTATATTTGTGTAAATTATATTTATTCTGTATTGAACATGTTAAGAACAATCTATGAGTATAAGTTCAATCACAATCATAATCACATCAAAATCTGAATCACCATCACACTGAATCACAATCACAGTCACAATTACCATCTCAGTCACAATCTTAATCACCATCTCAATTACAATCACGATCACGATCAC
The DNA here is from genome assembly GCA_037951105.1 of Echinarachnius parma. NCBI lineage: Eukaryota > Metazoa > Echinodermata > Echinoidea > Clypeasteroida > Echinarachniidae > Echinarachnius > Echinarachnius parma. The sequence goes on along the minus strand of JBAMJV010001276.1, from coordinate 58,462 downwards.
GATCACATACAGTAACAATGATCATGATCGTAAATGTGCTTATGATTATGATTCAGATTGTGATTGTGATTCAGATTCAGATTCAGATTGTGATTGAGCTTATACTCATAGTTTGTTCTTAACATCTTAAATAAAGACTACATAAAATGTTCACAAATATAAATGGCATAAAAGAGATCATGACCACCGAATAAATGATACAAAACATGAAAATAAAGCAATGTATAGAGTATTGACACCCCCCCCCCCCCCCTCGTGATGTCCCAGGATGGTATACGCCACGCCAACAATACAACTCTAGACACATACGTTGCATTACATGCACTTATATCAGGGCATATTCATAAAAGACAGTAGCTTAGTTCCATGCTTATTCTATATCGATGATGTGGCTAGGTATATACTTAAACACACGATTGTTCAGTTACTAAATAGTGTTGATTTAGTGAGGACAAGTAAAAATGTTTGTTGCTTACTAAACCGTATAATTTAAAATGGATTTAGCATGGAACTATGCTAGCGGGGTTATATGATTATACTGGGTGAGATTGACATGATTAACGTGTTTATTTTGATTGCAAAACTTGTGAAATTGTATGCAAAGAAACGAATTTGAATTCACGGAAGGCGTTATTACGTAATCGCAAATCGTCTCGCTTTAAATTGAATGCAAACTTTACGAAAAAGAAACACGTTTTAATTCGAATGAAAACAAAATGTTTTTGAATGACCGTTTTATGAATTCAAATGCTAATAAACGAATTTGAACGAAAATAACAGCTGCGGTGACAGAATCGGCGAAATCGAATGAACATAAAATGAATTTGTGTGGCCAACTTACGTGAATTGGTGGTGACAGAGCTGCCAACTAGTACGGATTTTCCGTAATTGGTACGGAAATTGACAACCATTACGGGAGTACGGAATGCCGCTTAAAAATTTTTCCCCCCTTTTCCCCCCGGATATATCCGATATCTGTCCGTTTTTTCAATTGGAATCAGCAGGGCAGTGCCATGTTAGTCGTTGGTCTACAAACCATTGTCAAGATTAGCAGGGTTCAACGTGCCATTTTATGACCGAATCTATAGAATGGGGATGACCAAAATTTTTTATTTTGTATTAATTTATTTTTTCCGTTACCTGCTAAACGTTTTTGCCGTACCGTCATGCAACCGTTTCACTAAACTTATAGTTCATAGAGCCGCGTAGGAAATTACTGATTTCTTCCCCAAATTACTGATTTTGAGCCTTGAGAGTACTGATTCCATGTTCTAGAGGTTGGCAGCTCTGTGGTAAGTACCGTATCATATGTATAGTTTTAAGCACAATTAGCGTGCTTACAAATAATATTTGAAGTCCCGTATTAAGAGGACATAGAACGGCTTGCGCCTCGCGGTAGCGTTCTCTAAAAAGTGATACCCGGACGTCAATCACTTTTATACAAATTTTGAAAGCAAATTTCACAACAATTAGAGCATTTGAATGGAAAGTATTATTATTTCCCATGTTTTTTTCGATGATCTTTCATATGGAATTGAAATCAACCAAATCCGTTTGGGGGGGCACTTTGGAAATTACCAATACTCAAGGTTACCTTTAACAATTTAGCAGGTTAGTTATTCCACACTCGTCATCAGCAGCCAGGCTGTGGATCTAGTAAACTAGATCCCTTTCATTATACAGACGGATGTGTCCTATTATTATGTAGCAGCTCATGGCTAGTAAGCTATACATAATCAGTTTAAAAGTAAACGTGATTGTGTTGGTGGGAACTTACCTTAATCAACAGGGATGATGTATGCATTATAAGTGACAATCCATTATGTATTTTAACATACCATTGCTACTATTTAAATATCGATCAATACAGAGTGGCCCAGAAAAAACGAAACCGGATTTCATGGCAAAAATTTTCTGTCATAATGAATAATTTTTTTTGGTGAGATATACATGAAAAAAAAGCTCTGTTTCTCTTCTTTCATTTGAGGTATGGCACATAATACACGTATGACTGAATTAAAACAATATAAATTGGTGTAACCAAAATTGCATTTGCACGCAGAAATTGCAAGTTTTAGAACAAATCTAAACAAGTTTTTGTGGGGAAATCTTAGACTGTGCTCAATATAATTTTAATTACATTAAATCCCCAGGACAAATTGCATCAGCATGGGCGAGGCGACCAACTACTGCACCAATCCCCGGCCTCCTTTACCAGGGTAATGTCTTGGATTCGCAACTCGTGGCTTCCTCGAAAGTCGGCGCCTCCAATGAGGCAAAGTAACTACCATGACTTATACCCCGACTCAGTCTGTCCGGAGCGAGACCGCAGACAGTTTCCTCACTTCTCGTATCCACCAGTCACACCTCTTAACTGGACGACGATTGATGACGTCACTAATATTAAGACCTCCACTTACGAGATCGTCAACCCGAGGCCGTTCTACACGGTGTGTGACGAGCTTGAGTTGCGAATCACGGCGCGAAATGCGCGCAACGAGTCCAAACAATATGGCGGTGATTATTTTCGCGCCAAAATTGTTACTAAAACCTCGGAGTTTGAAGCCAGTTCGTCGACGGACGGGGAGATCGTTGATCACCGCAATGGCTCGTACAGCGCGTATTTCACTCTGAAGTGGGCGGGATCAGTTGACATCATTGTGACCATGCTGCACGCTAGCGAGGCGGTGTTCGTCCTGAGCCTCATCCGCAGTGAAAAGTATCAGCCCCGTCAGACTTTCATAGGAGCTTACTCTCGTACTGGACCACATCATGACCAGACCATAGAATCCTACTGTAATTTTCAGCTTCGAAATAGCTCTTTGGTAAGTGTTCAATATTCGAATTACGTTTATCATAATCGTATCCTACATAGGATACAGAGTGGTATACAGAGTGTTTCCGACAAAACGGAACCAAACTATGTGTACACATAATAAGAAACATGAGTTTGTACTGCTACATTACTGTTGCCCATGTAAGAGATGAATTCATACTCTTTCGTTTGATACCAAATACGTAATGATAAGTTCATGCATGAATGAATACGAATTACTTGATAAGAGTATTTTAAAAAGTTTGTAATTTATTTATTTATTTTATTTTTTAATTAATTGGCCCGAATTCTCATCAGTGGCTCAACTGTAGTCCGGCCAAAAAGGCATAGACTGTGCCATTAACCAGTTAAACCACTTTGCACCTGTGAACTTTTGATTGTTGCTATTCGCCACCGGATATATTATAATTGCTTCCTTTCATTATCCAGTCAATCCCTTGTGTTCTGCTTATACTATAAGCATCAGGACAATGGGCCGCTTAAAATTCAAGTCATAGTATAGTCAGTCGATCAGCCAAATTGCGTCCTGGATCATCCAGGACATTGTATTACTGGTGACCGGTTATTGGCAAGCAGCCCTTTGTCCTAATTCCTAATCCGAACTAGAGGGATTGACTGGACAATGAAAGGAAACAATTAAAATATCTCTGATGGCGAATGGCAACAAGCAATGGGTATGCAGGTGTAAAATGGTTTAACTCGTTACCGGCAGTCTTTGTTTTTTTAGGCCGGACTAAAGTTGAGCTACTGATGATAATTCGGGGCACTATGTTTAAATGCAATGCACATCATGAAACGTGAAATTGTCGTATAGCACCTGCTGGACTTCATCGATGGTCTGTGGTGTCCAGCTAACTATCTTCGACCAAAACCTTTGCAGACTAGTTCCTAAAATTACTCCAAATTCATGAATAATAGCCTAATTGTAGCAACTTGCTGGATATTCTGGACCAGAGCTATGCCACTAGGTGACCAGTTGCATGGTCAGGCAAAGCACTGATTTAAATAATCAGGCAGGTTGACAACGATTAGGTCAAGACCAAAGAACAAAATGAAAGGTTTAATGAATTATCACGCTTTGTGACTGTGCGCCAAACAAATGTTGGCATTGCTAATTTAAAATGGTTAAAGTTTACAAGACTACAAAATCAACCATAACAACTGGCATGACTGTGGTATCATATGAAAGAAGAATAAATATTTTTTCTGATGATATATTGCAATACATGTAATTATAGCTATTCGATGAGACATCACTGGACAAAGTTGGGTTCCGCTTTTCCTGAAACACTCTGTATTTGGGAGTCTCGTGGTATATTGATTAGGGCTTTCGTCTTCGATAAAGAGGTCGTGGGTTCGATTCCCCACCGCTGCCTGTGTGTTCTCTAGCGAGTTCACGTTTGCTGCTTTCGACATAGAGGGTGTTACGGCATAAAGGTTTATGTCGAATCATATTTTGTAAAGTTGCGTTTTTTTTTGCAATCCAGACAATGTGACTAAATACGCAAATCCAAAATTCAAAATTGCTTATTTTACGACATGCGATTACTCGTAATTGTAACTTTGCAATTGTTTGTTACTATTTGTGTAACACCCGCAGATGTAGTAATTACTTGGCAGCAATGTGATGATATAATCATACATGCAGGGCGTATTTGCTCGTTAAAAATTAATTGTAAAGAAATATTGTACTGGCCGGATCTAAAAAAGTGGAAAGACTTAAACTTGAATAAACAGACTAACAATGTGTCCTCTGATTGAACACCAATAACATGAAACCAAATTGTAAATTGTATCCTCTCCTTTGATAGAAATGTTGGGATAGCAGGAATTTAAACTGTATCTCGCATTATTCAACCTATCGCAATTATTAGTAGTACATGTTATTATGATGCGTACTACAAATCACGGCTTCTTCGTTACGGCTTCTTCGTTGAATTAGGAGAAGGACAGATACTGCAACCTGACCAATACGAGGACCGGGACACCTTGGTTCTGCGAGCGAGCACATGGTGTGGACTGTGGGCAGCTGGAAAAATACAGAATCGACGGCAATCTGTGTGCGAAGGAATCAGACGCCATTACGACCAAGAAAGAGAAGCAGGCCTTTACTGGGTAAGCTACCAATTAAGATGATTAGGCGTATTCTTGCTGTTTTTGTTGTTTTGTTTGTTGTTACTGTTGTTATATTGATGTTGTCGTTGCTGTTGCTGTTTTACTCAATAACTCATTAACTGAATTGTTTGTGTATGTTCTTGCGGTGTGGATTTTGTCTGGGTCTCCAGCATAACCAAATCTGTTTTGCGTTTGGTTTCTTTGACTTCGTGTTTTAGGTGCCGATTTTATCTGGATCTCAAGATGTACATGTGCAGGAATGAGATTGAATCATAGCCGAAACTGAGTCCAAACTGAGACCCAAAACAAGTCATTCAAGCTTTCGCTCTTTCGCAGGACTTGGTGGTGATTTGTGAGTGTGTGTGTATGTTTGTGTGTATGTGAGTGTGTGTTTTTTGTTTGTGAATGTGAGTGTGTGTGTGTGTGTGTGCAGTGGCGTACCAAGGTTTTTTTTAAAGGGGTGGGTTATTTTGTAAAATAGTCCAAGCCGAGACCAAGTTCCTGCAAAGTTAAAAACCCTTCTCAGCGGGGAGGGGGGGGGGGGGGGGGGGGGGGGGGGTTAGGGTTAGCCGAGACCAATTCATTTCAAAATTTTCGAGCCCGAGACCGGAGATCTTCAAACAAATTTGGGGCCGAGACCGGGTTTTAGTTGGTCGAGACCAGGTTTTAAACGGTCAAGAGCGCTCTAAAGTAGTCTCGAGACCGGTTAAAATTTGAAAAAAGTGGGGGGGGGGGGGGTTCAAACCCCACAAAACAGCCATTTTTTGGTCAAAGGTGGGGGGTTTAAACCCCCCCCCCCCGGGTACGCCTATGTGTGTGTGTATGTGTGAGTGTGTGTGCGTATGTAATTGTGTGGAAGTGCGTGTGTGTGGGAGTCTCTATTTGTGGCCAACGTGGAAAAGCTACTTTTTGTTTTGTTTTTGCTGCATGGTTTAATCTTTAGAGTTATAATTAGTCATTGACTGCACAGCGTTATTTTGCGGAGTTTGTCCTGATCGAGAAAGAAAGAATATCTTTATAAATACTGACAATTTATATGAAAACCTCATTATACATGATTAATAGTGATAATGTCATTTGTTTTTTCATGTCTCCTCTCAACAGGTCAAATGTCAATATCAACGGCAAACTGACCAGGGTAATCGTGATCAAGAATAATACAACAGATTTACTAGAATCGATTTCTTCCCTGAGAACGTGTTCGATTGGGCACTTCAATCTTACTCGTGGAGAGATTGCTGGCTTCTATAGACAGGGTATTTGGTACCCGCCGACTTGTAAGATGAATGTCTTCAAGAACGCGTCGGATATTGGGAATTGTCTAAGGAATCGTCAGGTGTATCTCTTTGGGGACTCCACCATCAGGCAACTTAACGAGTTTTACCATAATGTTTTTAAACTGAAGAGTAATCGCGCGGCATTACCATACCTTATCATTCCGAAGGTTCGAGTAGACGAGTACAACCTAACAACCGAGTTCGCGTTTCACTCCGTGCCTTTGGGAAAGCAAAGTTGGAGTTATCTTACAGATGTGGTGGAGGTCGCGGAAAGGGTCGATCGCATCGGTAGCGACGGGTCGCCCGTCGTTGTCGTGTCTATCTTTGGCCATTTCACCTTCGCCCCTCCTTGGCTGTTTGAACAGCGGATCCGTAGCGTGTTGGCCGCCCTACAGAGGCTGCTGGACCGAAACCCGAATGCCATCGTTGCCTTCAAGGGCGCTAATACCCGACAACACGATACATTCAATGTTTACACCTGCTGCAGCGACTGGTACGCCAGGGATCTTGAGGACCGACTCCGGAGCATTGTCCTGAGGAACAAGCGCGTCGGTTTCCTCGATGCCTGGGACATGACGAGCGCACAGACTTGCAAAGATAGTATGCATCCTATAGGGTTTCATATGAGTAACCTGAACAACATGCTGTTGACTCTTCTTGGTTGTACAGGGACGCCATCAGTAACAATATGGTAACTGCTGAAGCGGGTTTAATTGAAACATGGGAAAGCAACATTTAGGCCTATTGTATACATGTTCTGCTGCCTATACATGTATAGAGAGCATTCTAGTCGGGCTACCTAGTACAGGCGCATATATCCTTACGAAACACCTTCCATTCCTATGGTTTTGGTTTACACAAAATCAAATTTGTTTATTTAAAGCGATTAAAACAATTTTAATCACATTTTTTTTCTTCATTAGATCTACAGGAAAAACAAATTTATAATACAGTGTATTGGAAAGTACAGAGATGGAAAAAACTACCGAAACATGGATTTGGGGATCCTTCTGGCATAACTTGTATTTATTATAATATTTTGTATCAGGGTTGTATGGTTTTTATGATGTCTTTATGAAATGCTTGGGTAATTAAAACCATAACAAGTTCAATTCAACTAGCCCTAAGCCAAGAGTTGGGGGAAATCATTTTTTAACACAAGTCAACAACAAAATCAAATCTCTTTTATTTAAATTGTGATTTTTTATTTTTGTTAACCTATAAGCGATTTTTAATGAGCGATGTGTTTAAAACTAAAGACGATTTTCATGATTTTGCAAAACCTAAATGTGATTTGTATGATTTTGTCAGCGTCCACACTAACTATTTTCACTATCGGGACGATCGTGAAAGTATATTTTTCAATTGTACTTGCCAGAACAGAAAATGTACTTGCCCTGATACTTCTAGATGAGATCTAAAATTACAGTTTTCCCTCGTATTTGATCAATTTAGTTACCATATTGGCAACCAAGCAACCAAATAGGCCCATTTACGTAGTTTTACTTCCCTAACATGAAGTTCTACTTGCAAAACGTTAAATTGTACTTGCCCTGGGCAAGCGGGCAAGTGGTCGTGTTAAAAGAAGATTTTACTGACGAATAAAAAAAAAATGTTGTTCTGTATACCCTCAAAGGTTAATCTCCACAAAAATGCCAAATGTATAACCTGCAATAAAGTCTGCATTTGTTTTTGTCGAGCCCACCGTAGGTGGAGGGGAGACTAAGGGATCCAAATTGCGTCCGTCGGTCCGTCCGTCCGTCTGTTCGTCCGTGACGCTTACAAAACATTTGAATAACTTTCCAACCGTGCATCTGTTTGTAACGAAACTTGATTGGTAGATACCCTATACCGGCCTCCATGATATGCTGGGGTCAAAGGTCACATAAGTAGGTCAAAGGTCAAATGAGGTTCAATGTGAAGTTTTTGGGGAAAGAGTCTATAAGGGTCGATAACTTTCCAACCCTGCATCTGTTTGTAACCAAACTTGATTGGTAGATGCCCTGTATACAGGCATCCATGATATGCTGGGGTCAAAGGTCACATAAGTAGGTCAAAGGTCAAATGAGGTCCAATGTTGCATGAATGCGCGCAAATGGGCGAGACACTTTACGGCCTTGTTTAAAAGTACCTGTTTTTGTGTTTACAAATGCTAATGAACTCATCTGCTCGGATGTGGTCACGTCATTGAAGCCAAACTATGATTGTGTGCTCGCTTTACGTGCACACATGACCTTTGTACTCTGTTGTTCGCGCACAATTACCCTTTTGTGAACTGCTGTACCGTTTCGATCGTGAATACACCAAAGCTCGGACAAGCATGACAGGGATGTATTCGAAAAATTCGATTTATTGGCCTGTACAAAGTGGTCCTTTTTTTTTTAAAGTAAAGGAATCTCGTTTGTTAGGTCAATTGATTAACTAAGAAATGCGAAATAAACGAGGTAAATTACTTTCTCTCTCGTTTTGTGTCTGTTTATGTAGTGCGTGTGCTCCATAAACGTGGGTCTATGAGGGCACGTGCGGAGTTACCAATTTTGTCGTAATTTGCTAAAGATTGTATCAACATTTACCACCACATTTTGGGTACTTTTATTGTTGATATTGCGGATGTATTTGTAATATTCTTGTCTATTTTTGTAGCGAGCAAATAGGACGAAAACAATGAGTTAATATGTTTATATTTCATGTATGGTTTTACTTAGTGAATTGGCCTACGGTGATTTTCACGAGAAACGTATAGTATGGCATCAGTGACGTATTGGATTTTGACGATCGTTCCATTACTCATTGATTATTTATGTGTTTAAAAAAAATCAAATATGGGAACATGTAAAGGTTTCAAATGATTTATTTATGGAACATGTAAAGGTTTCAAATGATTTATTTGTATTGAATGGTTTTCTAAAATCATGATTTAAATTATCAAAGTAGTGCATTTCGCCAATATAGTCTTTTTTAAATTATTGAGTCCGCTTTAATGATTTGTAGTATTTCAAAGGGGTAGTTCAGTTGTGGTATAGAGGGCGCTGCACGATTTTTTTAAAAGTGAGATAATGAAAAACTGAGTGTAAAATTCGAAAGAGCATGCAATTTTAATGACAGAATAAACTGTATATGATCAAAATCAGTTCAGAAACGGCTGAAATATCAATCAACATAACAGATCGGAATAAATCTGGGGCCCAGATTTATAGTATTCGAAGATTTTTGTTTGTTTAAATGTTTAGTTACACTTTTTCACAAAATTTCAAGAGGTTTTTAAATAGTTGTTGATGATCTCTCTATTTAATCATTATTTCAACGAAACATCACATGCATACTATTATTTTGTATGAAAAATGGCTGGAACCAATATTTTTTAGATAGCCCTCTGTGATGTAATGCGTCTTTTTGAATAATAACAGTCTTTTTACTTAGTCGTTTGTAATTTCTATACCTTTCGAGCATGGTGGAGTTATAACTATTAGTAATTGTAATGGTATTGTGCAGGTTTTGGTTACTAAAACTCAACCTTACCAAAACTACAAACACAATGAACATTTTAAACTTGAAACCTCTATGATTTCAAGACAAGCGCTCTACCAGTATATCTACGTGTGTGCAGGGCCTGCATCTGGCCCGGGGTCACATAAAACTTTGAGCTTTAACCCTCCGAGTGCCACTGTCGTATAATAGAGTCACAATATACTCATAAAATCATTTATGATCTTTTGTTCCTGAATGTACACAAGATACAAGAGTTAAATGAATGGTATCTCTAGGCACTTGACTACTGACCATCAAGATTCTATTTATTTGACATGATTGTCAGCAAAAACTGACAAAGCGTCGATAAACATTGTATTATAACTATATAAAAACATGGTCTATATCACATTTCGGTTGCCTGCTCAGTAAAATACAAAATGGCGCCTAGATGACGTCATCAGTCATGGTCACGGTTGAAAACCTTGCTATGCTTAAGGTTATTAAATTAACTTTCGTCATGTAAAATATGATATAGTTATGATTTTGCGTTATAGAGTTATGATACATAATGTATTTGACAAAAGTAAATACAAAATGGCGCCTAGATGACGTCATAAGTCATGGTCAAGGTTGAAAACCTTGCTATGCTTAGTCCTCATGCCTATACATACAGTATGTGTGCCAATTCTCAAGACATTTCATTGAGCCATTTTCAAGTTATGATACATAATGAATTTGACAACAATAAATACAAAATGGCGCCTAGATGACGTCATCAGTCATGTTCAAGATTGAAAACCTCGCTATGCTTATTATAGAATGGGTTGATAAATCCCTGCAATCTGATTGGTTGAGAGCAAAATTTGTGCAGACAATTAATTGTACTGGATGCATGAAAAGTCATGCGTCCGGTAAACAAATCATGCGTCCGGTAAAAATTTCATGCGTCCGGTAAAAAATTTCATGCATCCGGTAAAAAAATCATGCGTCCGGTAAAAAATTTCATGCGTCCGGTAAAAAATTTCATGCGTCCGGTAAAATTATTTCATGCATCCGGTAATTTTTCTAATTTTTAATTTTTTGACTTTTTGGGGGGCGTAACAATGCCCATTCTATAAAACAGATGATGCGCAAGTTTATTTCGTGGGTCGGTGGAATTGTTTGCACGCGGTAACTATGGAAACTAGTCTAAACCCACTCGGCTTCGCCTCGTGGGTTTAACAGTTCCATAGTTACCTTGTGCAAACAATTCATACCGACCCACTCATACCTGCGCATCATTTGTATACTGTTATGACATTAACTTTCATCATGTAAAATATGATACAGTTATGATATTGCGTTATAGAGTTATGATACATTATGTATTTGACGAAAATAATACAAAATGGCGCCTAGATGACGTCATCAGTCATGGTCAAGGTTGAAAACCTTGCTATGCTTAGTCCTCATGCCTATACATATGTGTGCCAATTTTTAAGACATTTCATTGAGGCATTTTTAAGTTATGATACATTTTTGTTTTTAAAATTATTATATAATTTTAAAAACAAAATTTTAAATTTTAAAATTTACGTAAATAAATTAATATCATTAAAATTTTTTTTTTTTTTTAAATGTGAAAATCAAAATTTTCCCAAGCCATGGGTCGGTACTTTTGCAGCCATGGGTCGGTACTTTTGAAGCCATGGGTCGGTACTTTTAAGGCATGTGTCGGTAAATTTAGCCGATTTAGCCATTACTGGGAAAAAGTCTGATTTTCACATTTTTTCGCGCCCATTTTATAAAACAAATGCTGCACAGGCATATTTCGTGGATCGGTAAGAATTGTATGCACTCGTTTAACTTTGGAAATGGTCTAAAACCCACTCGCTGCGCTCGTGGGTTTAAACCATACCAAAGTTAAACTCGTGCATCCAATTCTTACTGATCCACTCATGCCTGTGCATCATTTGTATACTAGTATATGTTTTTTTTTATCATTTCATCAGTTAAAGGGGTAGTTTAGTTTTGGTAGAGAGGGCGCTGCACATCACAATTTTTTTGTGAGATAATGAAAAACTGAGTGTCGGATTTGAGAGAACATGCAATTTTAATGGCAGAATAAACTTTATTTGGTCGAAATCGGTCCAGAAACGGCTGAAATATCAATAAATATATTTGATCTTATAATTATTTGGGGCCCAAATAATTAGATGATTTTTTCAAAAAATTAAAAAAATGCTTACACTTTTTCAAAAATGTTCAAAAGCGTTTTTAAAATAGTTGATGATCTATCTACTTAATCATTATTTCAATAGAACATCACATGCATTATTTTGTATGAAAAATGGTTTAAACCAATGCCTTTTTAGAAAGCGCCCTCTTGTGTTTTAATGGCTTGTTTTGAATGATAACAGGTTTTTTACTTAGTCGTTTGTAATTTTGTTTACCTTTCGAGCATGGTGGAGTAATAACTATTAGTTTCTAATGTTACTCTGCAGGTTTTAGTTACTAAAGTTCAGCCTTACCAAAACTGTACTACCCCTTTAACTACAGTATTTCCCTTGCTAAATGTATCATGTACAGCTTTGGGTTCTGATTTAGTCTTCATATTAAAGACAAAAATCCTACTGTTATGGGGCCAATTGTGTATGGGGGTGTAAGTTGGCATGCTAAACTGTTTTATATTTGGTGGAAATTGTTCTTATGGATTAGGTAATTTAATGGTTTAGAATAAGGGGGCTACTGCCTACAAGTTTATAACTTGTTTGTAGTCTCCCTATGTCAATGCTTTATCTATATGATTGATACATGTATTATATACTTTGTGTTTTTAAGATTGAAATGAATAAACGAACTTGAAAATAATAAATTACAAAAAAAAAAAAAAAAAAAAAAAAAAAAAAAAAAAATTAAAAAAAAATAAAAAAAAAATAAAATAAAAATTACCATAATTAATGAATGGAGAAATTTTTTTAAATTCTGTGTAGAAGTTTAGTGTACCGAAGTTAGCTCTACCATATAAAGCAAACCAAATCAAAATCGGTCGAGAAATGAAGGAGAAGAAGCATTTCTTTGTGATTTCGAATAAATTTGCATATATTTGCATACATTTGCATTAAGTGTAGAAGTTTTAAATCCCCCTCCTAGCCCTATCTTATGAAACAATCAGAATCAAAATCGGTTGAAAAATAACGAAGAAGAAGCATTTTGAAAACTGTGGACGAACGGAAGGACGGAAGGAAGGACGGACGGACGACGGACGCCACGCCATGGCATAAGCTCATCGGGCCCTTCGGGCCGGATGAGCTAAAAATGAATGAATATAATGGTAGTATCTGAGCCAATTTTTTTTCTCTTTCCAAAGATGTAAACATTACCGAGACGCAAGCACATTTGATATATACTCCGCACAAAAAGAAACAGGACACTTGTTTAAGTTGAAATATTTAATATTTATGTACGACAGAGTGTACATTATCATATATCAAATTAAAGGAAATTTAGTCCTCTATACAGGCAGAATATAAATTAAAGGTGTAATCGTTCATGCATGAACTGCCATGATCAATTAACAATAGCAAGGTCTGTTTTCAAAAATAGCAAAAACAATGGATGACCGCACCATTCGACTGCAATGAGTAAGCGTCTTGCTTGAAACAAAATGTGCGGGGCAAGTCTTGTATGACACCATTCAGCCTTATTGTCATGAACAATCTCCAAAACTTCACATTTTTCAATAAAACAGGGCCAGGTTATGAGAACATCAACATATTGGTCTGTTTTTGAGGCATAAAGCTTGTCTATTTCATGTGTCCCTTGCAATTTCAACCATAGTTACCTAGAGAAGTGACATGTTAGAGACTGCCCAAATGGTTGACCAAGGTGACATCAGATTTTGAAGATCTTTGGACTACGGTAGAATTCTTGAGAATTCTTTTATCTACGTCAGATTGAAACGAAACAAATAATAACATAAACTATGGAATATATGGCGTTGTATCGACGCCTTTCTTTTCATGAAACACTTAATTTCTCTTAGTTTATGCGATTTGAAATATATTATAATATATAAGGCATCGGCGTTCCAAGCCGGAGACCCAGGTTCGAGTCCTGGCGGAGACCAATTTTTCGACCAGTGGCTTTTTTCATTTGGTGGATTAAAAGGAGGAACATTGCTTATTAAGCTACGCCTACTATTATTCTTCCTTCTCAATCATTTATGATTACTCCTTGCAATTATTTATATATTGGAAGAAACCGAAGCTGTATGTATTAGTTCACTTCTCGCTTATATTATAATATATAATATATATAATAGCATGCCTGAAAAAATTAGGGCTTGAAATCTCTTTTTCGTGGAGTTATAGACCTAAATCTAATAAACCATCGTCCAACGGTTAATTGTGCATTATACGTGTATTCACCCGTCGAGAAAGTTCGCTCACGGATTCCACGGAGTGCCACAGCGCTATGCGTGACCCCTTTGTGACCCGCGCTAGCTACGTGACCCTCGCACACATAACAATGGGTAAGCGGTTACTAAACAAAATAACAAAACCTCGCTTAAACTATAACTACATATAATTATATATTCTTCATTTTGTATATCTTTTTCCGTGGCATACCTTTACAAATGTCGTCTTCACAATACCTTTACAAGAATAAGTAGGCTACAATATTGTTGTAATATTATGCTAAATCAGTTAAACTCCTTTATTGACCGATATATAGTTTGATGGAGGGACGCATTCGTTTTTCATTCGTAGAATCCAAATTACAGGGCTGTTCGATCTGATTTTGTTTGTGTGTGTTACATTCATCCCCTCCGTCAACTGGAAACTGTTCAGACGTTTTTGTAAAAGAGGACCTGTCCCTTTAAGGGATAACTGCACGCGTTGTGATAACACGCATTAATGATCAAACACTACTTCAGTAGACGAATCTTTGAAGGTGATCGTCGCCAAGACCGATCGTGGCCGAGACAGATTATGGCCGAGACCGATGCATGAAAAGTGGACCTTCATAAATGTGGGGGTATGCGTATATGCACCAAACGCACCCCTGCCGATGATGGCATGTGTTCGAATGGATTGGGGCTTTTTTGGTATTACAAACAGGTGCCCTGAAAAGTTAATAAAAAGGCGTCATGCCATTTAAGATTGATTGGGGGCAGGGCCAGTGGACAATTCTATACCGGACAGAACACAGTGTGCCACAGTGTAATTACAACTTTTATTGGAGTGTTTAAAATAAAATTATATTATCGACATTCATCACATGCACTGTGAACACACTCCACGAGTACATTATTTACACACTGCGAGAAACGCCAGTGAGCAGTGTCATACGGGGCGGGCACGTGCCCCCAATAATCAAAACAATTACAAACATAAAGGTATACACGGGGAAACTCTTCGAAATACAGAAACAGTAAGAGCGTGCACCCCAAATATATTAATTGTTGAAATCTGACTTATTGTAGTAATTAAAAAAATGTAATACCACATGTAACTATTATAGATAGGCCTACAATTTTTGTTTAATACTATAAATTTCATTTATGTCTAGAATGAAATCAAAAGAGGGTATCTATTCATAAACTGTACCTAATTAAAATGTGTATGCCACCATGTTATACACTGCATTGTGGGAGTTTGTAAGAATTTAATGACATGATAATGTATGAATTTCATTAGTTTATTTTTGGAGTATGGAATAATTTAATTACATGAAAGGTACATGACTGTATATGAAATATGAAACATATATGAAACATAATGGTATACTATATATGAACATTGGTTGCAGCTGTTGTGTAGACATGCAAGTGATCATCATGCCTACAAGTAAAATGTTTTTGTTTTGAAATTTTTATGGAAATTGTTATAATTGTTAAGATGTACATAATTGTTGTTGTTGTTATTGCCTTCTCTTGCCATTTGCCAATGGATGACACATTTCTTTATCAAAATGTGTATGTTTGAAGACCAAATAAAATATATCTATCTATCTATCTATCTACTCTTTCACATTTGACACTCACTGAGTTTTTCATTACCTCACAACAAAATTATTTCGTGCAGCGCCCTCTATACCAAAACTCAACAAAATTTCCAAAACTACTATACGTATAATGCTGATGGGGAAATTTGAGTGACACCTGCTGCCCATGGCTGTTTCTATATACAGTTACATATACATGTATAACTCCTCAAAAACGGTGTCCAAAATTATCATGGGTGTGTTTACATTATTTATATAGAAAACTTTCTTGCACAAATGTTTGTTTGCAGAACTTTGTAAATTTGCAATATATTACAATATTAAACAAAGTCACACAACAAACAAGTTTGCATTTTTCATGCACAATTGCAATTATTAACCCCTTAGAAATTAAAATAGCTTTTTTATATTATACAGATCTGCGTTTGATAGAGTTGTTCGCCTCGAAGATGAGGCTGAACGGGTTAACTAAAATGTAAACGGGGAACCCTTGTAAGTTGTAAAGAACTTGTGTAACTTGAAGATCTCTATCTATCCCAGGTACGTCAGGGGTGTAAAATTAGCGCCCCTCTTGGCTTTAAGAATGTTAACACATCTATGATGGATAATCTACCCGTGATGATGGATAATCTACCCGTAAAGATACAAGCAAACGTAAACAATTACAACAAAGAAATGGTACCATTCTGAATCACATGATTTCCACTGTTGACCCAAAATTTTCCGTGCTGTTCGCGTGTGCACCCAAATACATGTCACATGCAAGGCGTCACGGCAATCTAGCCCGCCAGCACCCCGCAGTTATTTGGTTCATGTCCCGTAGCTAGAACATACGTGCGAAAAACCGCATAGCATACGGTATTAAGTGTACGAAGAAGGTTGCATTGATTTGCAAAGCATCGGAGACATCAACATTCGGAGCTAATTTTCAGCAATCATTTTCAGTAATCGAGATCGAACAGTTGGTTGTGAATTGGCAAGGATATTGAGAGTGGAAAATGTGAGTAGTTTAGTTAAATTAACCTATTTATCATGGATTTTGTTGCATGTTTGAGAGCATTTGTCGAACGTGAATTGTTGATGACGTAAATAGAAAGTGATACTGATTTTGTGTTACTGTACTAGGTGTGAATGAAATGGGCGATTGTAAACACATCACATCACATCACATATACAATACCAAAACACTCCACAAATCATGAACCACAATATACACTGTCACAGTAATGACTTTGATCTTGAGATATTATTTTAATCTTTATTACTATTATTACTATTACCATGATTACTAACGTAATTGACCAGCACTAAGACGAATGACATGAGAAAACTGTTCGGAGAGACGCTTTTTACTCAAACTTTGTTAAAGTTAAACATCCTAATAATTCCTATCCACCGATCCTTACATAATTTGTAAATGTAATATGATTGAGTGACCCCCACATCGGCACCCTAAAACATTTCCGACAGTTTAAGACTTAAAAATTGTGCAAATTTCTTGAAATTCTACTCACACTGAAAAGTCACTAGTGCTGCATGCTGTAACTGACCTTGATGATCGGATCGATTGATCGGATCGGCAAAATTTTATTGATCATCGAAATCGGATCGCAGATCGGATCGGATATGATCGGCTAAAAAATAATTATATATTATATATTATATATTATATTCCCAAAATATGTTTTTTGGGATAAAAAACAGATTTTTACAAAATTTTATTTTATTTTTTTTTGCTGATCCGATCTTCCGATTTTTTCTGCATGATCGGAAATCGGCACAGCATTAACTCACACATTGAGAAAATAGTGCAGATTCCGATGCAATGATCAGATTTGCGATGTATTAATTATATTTTGAGATAGCGCCTTCGAACGCGCGCATGGTTTTTTGGCTTCACAAGTTCGAAGTGATTTTAAAGGGAGAGATCCACTTTTGCAAGCCAAAATTCAAAAGTTGCGAGGTTATTGTCTTATATGAAAGGAAATGTCATTTAATAGCATGCCTGAAAAAATTAGGGCTTGAAATCTCTTTTTCGTGGAGTTATAGACCAAAAACTGAATAAACTGAGGGACGTCGGTTAATTATGTACATACGTATTTTTGGCCGGTGAGTAAGTTTGTACATAGATTTCACGGAGTGCCAGATCGGAATGCATGACCCCTACGTGACCCCCGCTAGCTACGTGAGCCGCGCATAAGTACTAATGTGTGAGCGTTTACCAAGCAAAATACCCAAACTTCGCTTAAACTGACTACATGTAATTATATATTCTTTCTTTTTGAGATCCTTTTCCGTGACATACGTTAACAAATGTCGGCTTCACAATACCTTTACGAGAATTAGTACTATATTGTTGTAATACTATGCTAAATCAGTTGAACTCCTTTATTGACCGATATATAGTTTAAATGGAGGGACGCATTCGTTTTTCATTCGTAGAATCCAAATTAGAGGGCTGTTCGCTCTGATTTTTTTTTTGCGTATTACATTGATCCCCATCCGTCAACTGAAAGCTGTTGAGACGTTTTGTAAAAGTGGATCTGTCCCTTTAATACCGGCACCCCCTCAAGTCTCGTTGACAATGCACGCAACTCAAAATTTCGTGTGCGATGTTAACTTTTTTGGCATCATTTCACAAATGTACTCGTAGCGGACAATCTACGCATTATTTCTCCTCAAAATTTTGACCTGTTTAGTTTTTAAGGGTAGCGCGCATCATCATATGCGCGATTTTTCACAACACGCGCAAAAACAAATATTACGCGGTGTGCCGATATTAAAAACAGTGCCGATGTGTAGTACACCTACCATACCTATTATTGTTCAACGGGGATGAATGAATAGATCATCCCCCCTGAACAATAGGTATCAATACAATACACTGATACATAAATTTATATGCCTATAAATTATAAAGTATAAAATAAAACTAGTGCTGTAACCGATCATCGGATCGGCATGCCGATCACGATCCGATCATACATGATCGGACCGTTTTTGCCGATTTCCGATCATGCAGAAAAAATCGGAAGATCGGATCGGCAAAAAAAAAAAAAATCTGTTTTTTTTTCTTTGGAAAATGATCCCCAAAAACATATTTTGGGAATATAAATGAATACCAAAGCAACATATATCCATATGAATAAGCCCAAGGTAATCTTATATGGGTATGCTTTCATTTAAAACTGATTACCTCTCCTTTTACAAAATTATTCGCGCCGATTTTGAGCTTAGTCCCATGTGTTTCTGAAAGGTTACGCCAATTTAATCACATGGGACTAAGCTCAGAATCGGCGTGAGAAATTTTGTAAAAGAAGAGGTAATCAGTTTGAAATGAAAGCATACCCGTACAAGATTACCTTGGGCTTATTAATATGGATCTATGTTGCTTTGGTATTCATTTATATTCCCAAAATGTGTTTTTGGGGGATCATTTTCCAAAGGAAAAAAAACGATTTTTTTTTTTTTTTTTTTTTTTTTTTTTTTTTTAGCCGATCATCCGATCCCGATCATCGATCCGATTTTGAAGATCGAAACAATTTTGCCGATCCGATCAAACGATCCGATCATCAAGGTCAGTTACAGCACTAAGTAAAACTTGTTTTAAATTGTACCAATTGTTCTTCATACAATTGCAAACAACTTGGCATACAGAGATGGCCTTTCAAAACTTTCCAGGAAAAATTTAAAGCTAGAAATTAAATTTCTCCTGTAAAAAAGTCAAAACGTATGCCTTGATTTGCTCTACAGCGATTTGTCTCCCTCCTCTATTTCGGAGATCAGCGACTGGCATGACCATGATTGGAACACTCAACACTGACTCAAGTCTCGGTCTCAGTCTCAAGTCTCAATCATGCCAAACAATGATTTCTTTGCATTTGGCATGATTTTAATTTATGTTTAAGACTTGTTCAGCATGTTTCATTGTCTTGATATGTTAATCATGTTAATTGTTTCATATTCATTATTTATTTGAGACACAGGTGTGAATTTATTTATTTAAAAAAATAACTTTTGTCATTTTCCCATTGAAGATTTTACAACAAATGTTAGAAATTTGCAATATAAAGTTTTAGTAAAAATCTTCACTCCAAACAGTTCTTTTAATTCTAGATAGAATATTCTATAATTTGTGTCCTTCCTGGCCCATATAGAGAGGTGAAGTGTGACGTCATCAAACATGTATTGTTAGAATTTTCAAATTTGAACTTCATTTTTACGAAAGAGCATAAAAAATAATGTCCAAATACCAAAAATCAATTGAATGTGTTAAGAATTGGCTGAGAAAACATCCGAATGAATTTTATTTCAATAGGCAATCAGTGTTATATGCTCTGGTTCGTAAAGTTATGAACCAGGGCACTATAACACTGATTTCCTACATGGAAGACAAATTCATTCGGATGGGCAATGAGCCAATTCTTAAATTCAATTGATTTTCGGTATTTGGACATTATTTTTTATTCTCTTTCGGAAATTAAAGGGCAATGCAACTCAAGAATAGAGTTTTTCCTACTTGATATATCGTAATATGCCTTTTTATTATATATAACATAACTCCGACTCAGATTTCTGCTTTGGGAGAAATATGTGAAAACTCTATCGGGTTTACCACTATTCATGCGAACACTGGAGGCCGCCATTATTAGGTGTGTGCGGACTTATGGTCAGTGATATGCACTAATGCATTTCAATAGCTTCTATTGAAACCATTGTCTGAATACTTGTATGCTTTGACGAGTCTGTAAATCAGTGAAAAGTTTTTTGTTCGGCTTGTAGCACACTCGTCATAGTTTGCAAAGCATGTCGGGCAATTACAAGAACATGGCCGCTCCCATCACCTTTTGCCGCCGTAAGAATTAGTAAAATGTGGGTATGTTCACGTAAGGATTTCATGGGATCCAGGAGGCCAAAATTGCCAAGTTATGTATCAAATAAAAATGTCTGCTCACCCTCTAAACGATAATAATAGCCGAAAGCCATAGTTTCATTGCCCTTTAAGTTCAAATTTGAAAATTCTAAAAATTTATTTTTATGACGTCACAGCTTCGGTACTCTATTGCCACAATTAACGGGTAAGCTTACGTGTCTGTGCCTGAACATCAACATCATTACCCACATTGCCATCAGCGAAAAAATTAATATTTTAATTTCGGGGGCTCCATTTTCGGGGGCTACTTTTCCAACTTTCGGGGGCTACAAATTTCCGGGCTCTTTTTCGAATTTCAGGGGCTACTAATAAGCTATAATGCTGTAAGTGATCATTTTATAAGCATTTGATCACAATCCAAACAGAAAAATCCCGAAAAAAAAAAAAAAAATATATATATATATATTTTTTTTTTTTTATTTTTTTTTCGGGGGCGAAATTTTTTTTTCGGGGGCGAATTTGGGCATTTCGGGGGCGAATTCGCCCGCCGCCCCCGTGTATTTTTTTCGCTGATTGCCATACACACAACATCCTGGTGGTACAGAGAACATAGACAATGCAAGCGTGAACATGTCAACAATCGCATGCTAGCCATGCATTGTCTATACAATGTCTATGACACACAACAGACTTTACAATTTACTACGAGTATGGTAATTTCTGTTGGAGAGTAATGGCCTATCTATGTTCTGTTTTGTCCTTCCAGCTATCGCCACAATGGGTAAGCTAACGTGTCCGTGCCTGAACATCAACATCCACATAAAGGGCGTTGACCCCCAGAAGCTTGATCCCGCCCTCCTTGGTCTCTCCTTTGACCAGTTGAGGGCGCCATTCTTCGAGCAAGACATCGCTGAAGTGAAACTTGATCTTGGTGGAGTCGCAGAGGTACGTTTTGTTTTTGCTTTTGTTTTTCCAGACAAGAAGTAGAGTCTACATTTTATGGAAATGTTTTCAGAAGGAATGAAGTAATTTTGGCATCCTTAATTAGAAGTAGAGATAAATATTGTAAAATTTGATCATTGATATATATACATTTGTACAATCGAACCTGCTCTAGCGACCACCTGTCTGCAGAGACCACTTATCATGATTCCCTTGAAAGGAGTTTAAATGAAAATTAACCTGTCTAGATAAGAGACCACCTGCTGATAAAGACCACCTGTTCTGGACTGATTCTAGTATGAGTATGATCATGATGTATCCATCATGCAAGTGTATTTGCTCATTTCACACATACTTTTTTTTTATTTTTATTTGAATTTATTTCCATATTTCACAAATAAATGTTGAACATGTAATGATACAAACAAACAATACATTCATAAACGAAATACAATTAAATAAATAAATTGTAGACTAATATACAATAAAATATTACATAATCAACAATTTGTTTGTAATTAACATAACGTAAAATATGGGGGAACCAAAAAGAAGCAATGCTTGTAAAAACATTTGGTTCCCAGGAGTAATTGTGTCGATATAAATCAATATTTAATCAAACAAAATGTATTGAAAGAAAAACGAACAAAGAAAGACAAAACAAGAATAAAAGAATAAAAGAAAGAAAAAAGATGACAAGGTGCCATGCCAAACAACAATTTTTTTTTTGTTTTGTTTTGTTTTGTTTTTAGACCACTATAGAAAGAAATATTACAAGGGTATTACAATCAATCCAACCGAATAAGAATACAACAATAAAAAAAAAAAGTGAAGATACCATTTCATTATTATTGTTCTTGTACAATTTCATTCATTTTTCTGTACTGTACTGTTTTCTATCACCGACAGGAACAGGGATACCTCATCCACAAGTCAAAAGTGAGTGACTGGAGCATCAGAACATGTGTAAACTGCAGCACGCCATCATACGCCACACACTCCTCCAAGGGACGAGTTCTGGTCAACCTGAACTTGTTGGTAAGATTTTGTTCATAATGTCTGCATTTTACTGTATTTTGGTGAATATAGTTAAATATATATATTAATCCTTCTTAAATTGATGCAAATTCTCATTCATCCAGTAGAAGTAGATCTATATTCAAAATGGTCGAAATCTGGACAGAACTTACTTGTGTAAGTGCGACGTTTCGCCAATGTCTATCGGCTTCATCTGGCAACCCGCCGAATTGGAGGGTGGTCTTACATAGCTGTGTAGGAACATCAGTCACGCACTGGTGCGTTGGTGCGTGACAGGCGGCTTGGAATGTCCCGGATGGCCCTATCCCAATCATGAGATAGGTAGAAACTGAACAAGAAAGGGGACTCCGTTTCTACCTATCTCATGATTGGGATAGGGCCATCCGGGACATTCCAAGCCGCTTGTCACGCACTAACGCACCAGTGTGCGTGACTGATGTTCCTACACAGATATAAGACCACCCTCCAATTCGGCGGGTTGCCAGATGAAGCCGATAGACATCGGCGAAACGTCGCACTTACACAAGTAAGTTCTGTCCAGATTTCGACTTATAAATTTTGAATATTAATCCTTCTTGTTTTCGAGAAACAAAACATGCAAGCCAGTACCCACAATATAATGGTCATAGAGGGAGGAGCTTTTTGTTACGAATTTGAGCAAAAGCGTCCAGGAACTAAGATAGTTATGACAAATTGTCTGAAATGTACAGAATTACACACATTTCACTCACCTCCCCAAGGGCAGAGTTCTGGCGAACCAGGGCCCCATTGCAGAAAGAGATACAATCGATTGTAAGTTACGATTGATCGTAAGTCAGAAAATTTACGCGTTTCAACCAATCAGATTGGCGCATCTACAACACGTGATCTGACTTACGATTAATTGCAACTTACAATCGATTGTATTTCTTTCTGCAACAGGGCCCTGAACTTGCTGGTAAGATTATGTTGTTGATAATGTCTGCATGACAGTCAAACCTGTCCTTGTGGCCACCTGTCTATATAGCAGCCAACCTGTCATATGGATCACTTTAAAAACTGTCTCAAACATTGGCTTATCATAAAGTCTTACACTGATACACTTTGTTTTACACTTTGTTTTACACTTTGTTTTACACTTTGTTTTACACTTTGTTTGTTTCCTCTAGCGTGATGAGAAAACTCAGGAAAGAGTCCAGGCCGCAGCAGACTTCTCCCCTCTCTTCAGAGCACTGTCTCTATATCTTTGCCAATCACTGTCCGATTTTTAAGAAGGGATCAAATTAAAGCTTGTTATGATGCCTTTCTCATGGCTTGAAAAACACAATTTTGATTGTTATCGACAGGTGCAGGGTTTTGTAATTTCTAGTCGCATTTATATTGTAGATGTGCTTACATGTGCTCTGTTTTACACTTTGTTCCTTCTAGCGGGATGAGAAGACGCAGGAAAGAGTCCAGGCCGCAGCAGACTTCTCCCCTCTCTTCAGAGTGTCGCTAAAGGACAGCGGAGAGAAATCTGGAAGCTCATCTCTAGGTAGGAGGAAATCATTATTTCATCCTCATTTCTAGATTCAGTACGTCTAATCGCCATGGTTATTAATCATTTCAAGAGTTCTATTGCTTTTTTGAACAATAATGATAATTTTGTCCTTGTTTTATTTATTTTGTAATGATCTTGTAATCTGTAAAGAGTTCTATTGCACTTTTCAACAAAAGTACTTTGTTTTGTTCTTGTTTGTTCCATTTGTTTTGTGATGATCTTCTAATGAAGCGGAATCAGTTTGGAATCCGGCGGCGTACACTACCAAAGTGCGCCCACTACTTGGCATGCATGACTAAAAGAACTGATGCTCTATGCAATATGTATAGAGCATCAGTGTTCTTTCAGTCGTGCATGTCAAGTCGTGGGCATGTTTTAGTGGAGAATGCCTGGACTCCCAGATTTCTTGTAATCCCATAAGCAAACCTCCACACTAACTTTTTTCTCTACTGGCCCATTCAGGCAAGTCGACCATAAATGTTCAAATTTTCTTGCCCGAACAGAAAATGTACTCAACTGCGTACTTCTAGATGAGATTTACACATGAGAAATTACATTTGACTCTCGAAGTTGAACAATGCCAGTTGCTGGATCGGGCAATCAAATTAGACCATTAATGCAATTTTACTTGCCCAACTTAAATTTGTACTTTGCTAGTATCGAGCCCTTTAAGGGCTTAAAGGGATAGTTGCGTTTTGGTATAGAGGGCAAAATAATTGTTGGGTTAGATAATGAAAAAGTGAGTGTCAAATTTGAAAGAGCATACAATTTTAATGACAGAATAAATTTTATTTGATCAAAATCGGTTCAGAAATGGCTGAAATATCCTTAAACATAACCACTTGTAATAATTATGGTTCCTAAAATTCAGTTTGACCAAAACTGTACTCTCTTTACCAGAACTCAACTATCCCTTTAAGGGCTTTGTATTGTCGGAGGCAAGACACTAATATAAATGGATGTGTGTTCTTTTGCACCGACAGTCCATCCAGTGACAGGTAACCAGGAGGGCATACGGAAGACCGTCACCCAATTACAAGAACAACTGAACAAATACATCAGTAGGGAAAAACTTGCCATGGAAGAGAGGATAAGGTAAGACTGGTAACATATTTATTTATCTATTTATTTATTATTTCCGGTTTGATGAAAAACATGATACAAAGGTCCGGAGTTCAACAATGATCATGGTACAATAATAATATTCATAGATAAAAAAATCGTAAACATATAATTATATGCAAACACGGATGCACATTAAACACATTTATGGCAAGAGATGTAATGTTTGTGGATTGTCCATACATGTACAATGGCCCGTATTCACAAAGGAGGTTTGTAGGAGGTTTGTACAAACCATGGTTTGACGATGGTTTACATCTATGGAATGCTGCTCGCATACCGTAAATTGTAAATCAACATTGTTAACAAGTATGGAGTTTACATTCCTTCTCCATCAGTTTACAAATGGCATTCCATAGATGTAAACCTTGGTCAAACCATGGTTTGTACAAACCTCCTACAAACCTCCTTTGTGAATACGGGCCATGGTGTCTATTTATTGGTCTAGCATCTAGATTATGACATATATTCCAATATTTCAAAGTTAAATCAAATTCTCTGGGGGTATTAAACTATGAAGTGCAAATAATGTCAACTTTGTCTTTATTTCTATGTACAGTAAGTCAAAAGTAAAATTACCAAATAATGTCACTCACATTAGTAAAACAGTGAATGTGTTCACTCAAATTCACTTGTCAGTAACTCCATTTTCTTTTATTTTCTTTTGCAGGAGGTATAGCGAAGAACAAAAAGCAGCGTTCTCTGAGCTTCAGAAGCGAGCTTACCAGGACAAGAACATCATGGTCGGGTAAGGAAGAAACTTTTTTGTCTTATCAATTTGTTTTTTCTTTGAAGCAATAATAATAATAATTATAATGATACATTATAATTATGAAGCGCTTCATACTGATGTTTCTATTAAGCGCATTTCAAATGGAAATTAATACAACTAATATGCGTGCACCTGGAGGAAAAAAAAATACCAATACCAATATTTAAAGTATAAACGCTACAAAAAATAACCAATTATATAATGTACCCACTTCCATCCCCAAATATATCGGAAAATATTTTTGACAATTCTTATGCAGGGCTTGACACTAGCACTTGCCCAACTGCCCAGGACAAGTACGGAGTGATGTTGGGCAACTAAAATTGTGTAAATGGTCTAGTTTG
Source organism: Echinarachnius parma (assembly GCA_037951105.1). NCBI lineage: Eukaryota > Metazoa > Echinodermata > Echinoidea > Clypeasteroida > Echinarachniidae > Echinarachnius > Echinarachnius parma. The sequence continues at coordinate 32,165 of JBAMJV010001276.1, read as the reverse complement.
GTTTCTCCATTGGGCAATTAAATTATTGGTAAAGCACAAGAGGAAAATGGAATTCCTTACATGTAAAATCTCATCTAGAAGAAAGTGGACAAATAACTTTTCGGTTCTGGTAGAGAAAAAAGCTATTGTGGAGGCTTGTTTTATGCATTTCTTCCTTCGGAAGCCATCTGACTGAGACCCCCGAGGAATACACATTGACTCGTTGGAAAGACACGTCAAATGCCATGCATGAAATTCGAACAACTCTTGTTAACCTTTAAAAAAAAAGATATAAGCCTCCTGCTTACCTATTTTTTTTTACCCTTAATACCTAATAAAAACCAAAATAAAACTGCACAAAGCCATTTGGCTATTGTGAAAAAAACAAATTTGAGACTGACCCAAGCTTGAATGATTCAAACTTTTCTTATTTATTTTTCTCCACAGAGTTATACTAAATGCAGAGGAGAAGAACTTACAAGATTTGCTATCAGATTTGCTTAGTCTTGATCTCAATTCTCTTTCTTAACAAATACCATTTAACCAGTGAGAGATAAGTAGTGCACAAGCCTAACTTTAAAAGTTTAATAATTGTTATAAATCAATGTTTGAATTTTCTCAACAGAGTGAGAAGAACTTGAATAATTCGCTATCGTACCCGATGCTTAGTCTTAATCTCAATTCTCTTTCTTATCAAATACCATTTAGCCAGTGAGAGAAAAATAGCTCACAAGCCTAACTTTAATAATTTTTTAAAATCAATGTTTGAATTTTCTCCATAGAGTGATACTCAATGCAGAGGAAATAAAACTGAAAAGATTTGCTATCAAACCTGATGCTTAGTCTTAATCTCAGTTCTCTTTCTTAACAAATAAGCGCACAATCCTAACTTGACTTTTTTTTAAATCAATGAATGTTTTCTTGTTTTATTTTTTTTCACAGAGTAATTCTAAATGCGGAGGAGAGGAACTTAGAAGATTCGCTATCAGACGCTATGATGGACAGCACCCTGAGTTCCCTCACACCACCCACCACACCGATCACAAGGCCTGGCATCATGCAAAGTAGAAGTAAGTCTTTTTACATCTCAGGGGGCTACTTTTTCAATCTGATGGATATCACAAAATATTTCTTTTATTGTTATTTTGTATAATTACTATTAAGAGTGTCGTTATCAGGGTAGGATAAAAAATATATAAAAAATATTTCCCCATGGTAATTTCAGGGGCTACCTACTGATTTCAGGGGGCTATTTTGAAAATTAAGGGGCAAAATCGCCCTCAGCCCCCGTATATTTCCTACCCTGATAACGACACTCTTAATAGTAATTATACAAAATAACAATAAAAGAACATGAAACATAGAAACACTAATAATGGTACTCTTTTTATACTGTAATAATTGGGAAATGTGATAAAGGAAAAGCATAAAAAAAGCAAACAAAATTATTATTATATTGTCAGATACTATGTTGGATGACAGTACCCTAAGTTCCCTAACCCCACCCACCACACCAATTACAAGGCCTGGCATATTGCAAAGTAGAAGTAAGTCTTACATCTCAGGGGGCTACTTTTTCAATCTGATGGATATCACAAAATATTTCACATAATACCCCATGGTAATTTCAGGGGCTACCTACTGATTTCAGGGGGCTATTTTGAAAATTAAGGGGCAAAATCGCCCTCAGCCCCCGTATATTTCCTACCCTGATAACGACACTCTTAATAGTAATTATACAACATAACAATAAAAGAACATGAAACATAGAAACACTAATAATGGTACTCTTTTTATACTGTAATAATTGGGAAATGTGATAAAGGAAAAGCATAAAAAAAGCAAACAAAATTATTATTATATTGTCAGATACTATGTTGGACGACAGTACCCTAAGTTCCCTAACCCCACCCACCACACCAATTACAAGGCCTGGCATCTTGCAAAGTAGAAGTAAGTCTTTTTACATCAAAATAACGACACTCATGATAGTAATTATAGAACAAAATAATGACAGAACAAGAAATGAAACTATAAAGAATTATAGTCATATGCAATTCACACACCAATCAAAAGGCCTGGGACTATGCAAAGTACTGTAGATGTAAGTCTTGTTTTATGTAGAAATACTAATAATGGTGCCCTTACTGTAATCATTTGAATCGGTGATGAAAGAAAAACATTAAAAAAAGCAAACAAAATGAAAGCGTATTGTCAGATAATTTGCTGGACACTTCCCAAAGTTCTTGTGGATGTGGGTGTGGCAAGATTGGTAGGGCGCGCGCTTTCCAGTCGTGAGATCCTGAGTTCGAACCCAGCCCACCGCGTTTGTCCTTCAGCAAGACAATTTATCCATAATTGCTGCTCTCTACCCAGGTGTATAAATGGGGACCCGGTAGGAGGTGAAAGCCTTAATTTGAATGATCTTCTCAATGCCCATGAGCCGCTTGGAAGGAATGCTCCCCAGGGAGTGGAGATGGTGCACACAATGTGTGCTGGTTTGCATTGTATCCTATGACCGGGGTAATAATAGTGTAAAGCGCTTAGAGATGGTATTGTATCTTTAACTCCACCCACCACACAAAAGGCCTGGGTATTTGCGAAGTAGAGGTAAATATTGAAGGCGCAAAACATAGAGCCTGGATGCTTGATTTGATTTCTCTACTTTTATCTTGAACATCGAATTACAAAACAATTACAAAAGTTGCAGTTGTGCTTACAGATTGCAACATGATTATTCCCCGGGCCAAATATAGGTTAAAGGGGGTATGTAGGAGTCAGTGCATGGTTGATCGATAGGTGGGTATATTGATACATATATCAGACTTGTTGAATTTTGAAATCCAACATGATACAAGGTCATGCCAAAAGTCTACCATTCCAGGTCCCTTATTTTTCCTGAATAAAGACAAACAACCCAAAACCATGTGAGAGGAAACGTGTTGTTATCTTATCAGACCGTGCATGTGACAGAAACTAAAATAAGGATGTCATAAGTCATTTATTTAAAAAAAACAAGTCACGCAGTGTTTACAAATGATGACACACGCGGTACCCCGGGGTACCGTTGTACCCCGGGGTACCGCGTTGTGTAGCGCCATCTTGTGTCCACTTAAAGCACAACCGTATTGCGTTGTGCATGCAGTGCAGCGCGCGCTTGTACGCACGCTATACCCCGGTACAGCCCTAAAAAATAAATAAATAATTAAACAAAATGGCGGATATTCGTTTGGTACCCCAGGGTACCATTTATGTCATCAAATGTGGAATTTAATAATAATAATAATACTTGATTTATATAGCGCCTAATATGATTGATAATCATCTCTAAGCGCTTTCCAATTTAGTATTTAAAGTTTTGTCTCCTGAGCTGATGGTGTTCCATAATATTTGCTTCTGTGATGATTGCTTTGCTGATTTTGTTTTCTTCATAAACCAACATCAATACCCTAACTAAATCCTAACCCAAACGTTAACTATGAAAAACAAAACGGCAATAAACTCTCAAAGCAGATGACGCCTGAGCAAATGTTGTGTCTCCCTGATACCATAAAGGGATGGCTTAGAATAAATGGAATGGCATACTTCCAATAACATGGTTTTAAAAAAAATGGTTTTATATTGGATGGGGCGCTCCCCCACTTCCCCTGAAAATTTGGCAAATAAATAAAATTAAAAAGGGCAACATTTGTCTACCAATTTGTAATACACAAACAAAAGGGTGCCCCTCCCCCTTAGAACTTCTATACCCCTAATCAGTTGGACCACACTATGCCACTGACACCATTACCGATGAACTTTATATCTTGTACCATTATCATTATACTGTCTCCACAGATGATGACATGGTTGCTTCATCACTGCCCACGTCACGAGCGCCATTCGGAAATTTCAACGCCTCCATTCCTAGGAGCAGACCGATCCCACAAATAGCTCACAGACACATGGTAAGACGAACCACTGATTCAGACATTTCTTACATCTTGTCCCCATCCACAAATTGTATTTTCTTTGTTTATAAGTTTAAAGGGATAGTTGAGTTTTGGTATAGAGGGCGCTACACAAAATAATTTGTTTGCGAGATAATGAAAAACTGAGTGTCAAATTCAAAAGAGCATACATTTTAATGACAGAATAAACTTTATTTGATCAAAATCGGTTCAGAAATGGCTGAAATATCCATAAACATAACCATTTGTAATAAATGTGGGGCCCCACTCTTCAATAATTTTGAACCAACCGTTAAACAAATTTTAAGAATGCTTCCTCTTTTCAAAAATGTACAAAAGAGGTTTTTAAATAGTTGTTGATCATCTCTCTATCTAATCCCTATTTCAACAAAACATCACACAATACTTTTTTTGAAATGGTTGAAACCGTTGAGTGTTTAGAGAGCGCCCTCTTGAGTTCAAACAGCTCTTTTTGAATGATAACAGGATCTTTACTAAGTCATTTGTAATTTTGCATTCCTTTCGAGTTACAACTATTAGTTTGTAATGTAATGGTGCAGGTTTTGGTTACTAAAATTCAGTTTGACCAAAACTTTACTCTCTTTACCAGAACTCAACTATCCCTTTAAGTAATTGTACATGGCTCGATGTTCATTGTCTCCATACACCAAAGTGTGTTTTCTTTATAAGTTGAAGTAATTGTACATGGCTCGATGTTCATTGTCTGTTTACAAATATCTGAGATTCAATATGGAACCTAGATGCTTTCCATCCTAGCAGAATCTTCATTTGAGGTAAAATTACCACAAATATTTGTGTGGCATGAAGTTGACTTGAATCCATCTACTCTGGGTATAGTTAGGTGGCCTTATCGTTACCAGCCGGATAAAAGCACCATTTTTGGCACCGACCTTATATTGGACATAACTAAAAACTTAAAGGTGAACAGAGGCTAGTATCTTGGATGATGAGGGGGGGGGGGGGGAACATTCATTCTACTCCAGAGAGAAAATTTTGATTATGGAAGTAAAACATGACAATCATAAATAACAATTGCTCCAACAAGACCTTATATTGGACATAACTAAAAACTTAAAGGTGAACAGAGGCTAGTATCTTGGATGATGAGGGGGGGGGGGGGGACATTCATTCTACTCCAGAGAGAAAATTTTGATTATGGAAGTAAAACATGACAATCATAAATAACAATTGCTCCAACAAGACCTTATATTGGACATAACTAAAAACTTAAAGGTGAACAGAGGCTAGTATCTTGGATGATGAGGGGGGGGGGGGGGGGGGAACATTCATTCTACTCCAGAGAGAAAATTTTGATTATGGAAGTAAAACATGACAATCATAAATAACAATTGTTCCAACAAGTTCAATTTATTTTCTTTTATTACAGTCTTCCAGTATGGGGAGGTCAATGCCATTGATGCGCAATATAAATCCTGGATTATTAAAGGGGTTTAGTAACAATGTCCAAATCCTCAAAACTTACTTGGAATTCTAGTGGTTCTCTCATACATATCAGATCACACCAAAACTCATTTTATTAATCACTCATCACTTTTTGCACTTGTCAACAAAGTTACTAAATCTCTTTAACATTATTTTGTTTCTTATATTACAGCCTAGCAGCATGGCAAGATCAATGCCAGCGCATGCACAGCACAGCCACATCAACAGGAGCTCAGATGCTGATCGTAAGTGGTTATTTCTTCTGAATTCTTTCACAGTGATAAATTTATAACAAATTACAATTTTAATCGAGTGTGAACTATAATTATATACAGTCAAGTCTGTTCTAGTGACCACCTGTCTATTAAGACCACAAATTATAAGTCGTTATTCTTTTGAATTCTTTCACAGTGATGAAATTGATAACAAATTACAATTTAATAGCATACATGTGTCACAGAGCTGCCAAGTCTCCCTGATTTCGCAGGAGACTCCCTGAAAATAGACCCAAGATTACTGCATCGGATTTCATCCCATCAGCCATTCTCCCTGTTTATTGAAAGATTATTGTCATTAGGGTGTATGCATTTGATAGATATCTCCCTGATTTCTGATGAAATTTCCCTAAATCTTCTTGATTGTTGAATTTCAATGTTGGTAGCTCTGGTGTGAACTATATACAGTCAAGCCTGTGCTAGTTATCACCTGTCGATAAAGACCATAAATTCTGACTCCCTATGAAACACTTTGCATGTGAATGAACCTGTTTATTTAGACCACCCTCGGGTGGGCTTTATAGAAAGTGTTTACATATCATGGATTTAGAAAGAGGAGGGTACAAAGACACTGTTTGTACCTCGACCATTATCATGTTGTTGTACATGTAGAAACCACATTTTCTTCTCTTTTATTATGTTTACATTTTCCTAAAACTAGAAATAGTTAGTATCTGTAAATTTAGCTTCACATAGACATGGCTTCAACTTACAAGATGGTATGCAGAACTCAATTCAGAGTCTGATGACCTGGGCAATAATATCATTGTAAAGCGCTCTGACATGATGATCAATCATTAGGTGCTAAATAAATCAAGTATATTATTATTACTAATCATCAGCCAAAAAATTAACTTATCGCCCTACTCACTCTCATCTGACAAAATGACCCTATGTGATTTGTCATGTTATTTTTTAAAAGCAGTATTCCTTGGATCTCATTCTATATTCAGTAGCTCTTGCCCGCTTGCCCAGGGCAAGTAAAATTTTACAAAATATTTAGTTTTCTTGCCCGATTTTAGCAACTAAATAATTGTTCAACTACGAGAGAACAATGTAATGTGATACATGTCAATTTCAAGTAAGAGGGCGAGTAAATTTTATATTGGGGCAAGTAAAATGTCAACAATTATGATTTTACTTGCCCAAACGGGCCAGTCCCCCCCCAAAAAATAGTGTAGAGGCTTGCTATATTCTAATTCTACTTAATTTTTCTTTCATCCCTCTCAGCCATATTTGATCTAGAGGGTTTCACACAAGATGATGAACCTTTCTTTGAGTCGGACGAAAGCAGCACAGATGGTAAGAATTACTCAAAAAAGTTTTATAAAATAATTGTTCTGCCTCAGCCAACGAAAGCGGCTGGAGGCAATGGCCCAAATTTTCATCTGTGGCTCAACTTGTGCCTGGCCTAAAAAGACAAAGACTACTGGTAACACTTTGAAGCAGTAGACCTATTGTCTCGTAACTATGGTCCCCAGAGATATTATAATGGTTTCCTTTCATTATCCAGTCAATCCCTTCAGAGCTGCTGATATGCATCAGGACAATGGGCCCTTTGAAATTCAGTCATAGTATAGTCTGTCATTAGCCAAATTGCATCCTGGATCATCCTGGACATTGTATTGCTGATGACCTATTATACTATGACTGAATTTCAAAGGAATGAAAGGAAACCATTATAATATCTCCAGGGAACATAGCAACAAGACAATGGCCCGGATTCACAAAGCAGGTTTGAAGGAAGTTTGTACAAACCAAGGTTTATCCATGTTCTACATCTATGGAGTGCTGCTCGTATACAAGTAAAACAATTTATAATTTCTAATGATATGAATGTTAGTTCTAATAATATGAATGTTAGTGCTTGCTAACCAGCAAATTTCACCATCTGAGAAGACAAACATGTATTTGGTGCATTTAGTAAAAGTGTACCGTCAACATTGTTAATAAGGAAGGAGTTTACATTCTTTCTCCATCAGTTTACAAATGGCACTCCATAGATCTAGACCATGGATAAACCATGGTTTGTACAAACCTCCTACAAACCTGCTTTGTGAATCCGGGCCATTATGTTTTGGGGTTGTCTGTTCGTCGGTTTGTCCCCATACATACGTTGGTACATCTGTATGTCCTGTATTCGTTCTCGCAATATCTTGAGAACTGGTTGAAGGGTCCATTTCAAACTTGATATGGGTGTAAATATTGGGAGGACAGTAATTTGATTTGATTCTGGGGGTCATGAGGTCAAAGGTCAAATCTCACATGGCTCGTTATAATATGCAACAATAGCTTGTAATTGCAATATCTCAACAACTGGTTGATAGATTACAATCTAACTTGGTGCCTGTGACTGTATGATCTGTGGTCATTTAGTGAAGTCCATTTTTTTCTTGCTTCAGATAACTCGCTTAACGAAGAAAATATGGCTGCGCCGTTGTCAAAGGAACATGCGGAATTTGCCACATCCCTGCCCATCTCAATGCCACTGTGGAAGAAACCGGAGATGCATGACTTTGAAGAGGGAGATTCGATGGATGAAAAGGTACGATTTTTTTGAACAAAGGGGGACAATTATATTTTAAATTTGATCATGCATGTTGATTTCAGATGTAAGTCTGGGGTCGAAAAGAATATTCTGTCCGCTAGTAACTAGAGAATTTGTGGAATGTGCAACTTTCCTGATCTTCTTCTTCTTCAGGTAAAAGTACAGACCACCATATGGCATATTTTTCTATTTTCGTACTTGGTCATGTCAATGCCAATGTGAAAAAAAAACTTTCAAGAAGGTAAGATTTTTAGAAAGGGAAACATTTTATTTGAAATGTTCACTGTACAGGTCGATGTCAGAATTTTATTTAAAGTGATACATTAACTTCGTAAGATTTTTCCAAAAGTAACATTTGAGACCTCAATCATTGAATTGAATTTAATTTATTTCCACTTTCATAAAAACAATAGAATACATTTTGACAAGTATACAATAATACAAAATTACATTACAATACATAAAGTACATTGCAGACACAGGATAAAATAAGAAAAAAAAAACATCAAAGAACATATAATCATATATATCATTGTAAGATTCTTCCGAGTGATATGTGATATATGCATAGAAATGGAACACTGTTTACCTGGAGAGAAAAAAAAAATCAAAATCAATGTCAGATTTTATCACCTACTGCCCATTGATTTTGACAACAATGAGAAAGTGTTCTATCTGGAATGCTTTTCAATTCAGTCATAAATTTCTACATAATTAGGGGTACATTTGCAAAATCAAAACCCATGGATATTCTTTTATTACATCATAAGCCAAGCAACAAGGAACAAGAGAAATGTTGAAGCTCAAAGTGAATATGGTTGATTTTGACTAAGTTAATGGATTACTTTGAACAAATTTATTTTTACAACAATCAGAAATTGTTCTAAAACATAGATATCTACATAATTAGGGAAACATTTGAAAAATCAAAACCCATATTATTCTTTTATTATCGTTAGCCAAGCAACAAGGTACAAGAGAGATGTTGAAGCTCAAAGTGATTTTGGTTGAGTTTGAATAAGTTAATTGATTACTTTTATCCAATAAAATTACCCCCATCCTTTGAGTTAAAGCGAGCATGGTGGCTTAGCGGCTAGAGTGTCCGCCTCATGCACTAACCAAGGTGTTAACCCAGACCGGGTCATACCAAAGACTTGGTACCTTCTGCCTTCTAGCTAGGCGCATAGCATTTAAAGAATGGAGAAAGGAAAGTTAAAGATGCCGAGTTATCAGAGGACCAGCCCCTTCTGTAACTTTCACTACGTATAGTAGACGTGTGGCCTAGGGCTAATGAATGGGATATAGGCGCCGCCTTATGTGCCAAATTTGGCACGGGAAAGACTTTAACCTTTATAATCCTTTGAGTCATGCAAGTATCTGTTCTCATTTGTTCTCCATGATCAGGTACCGATGCCAGAGCCAGAGCGCATGATGGCAAGTATGAGGGCCATGTCACACAGCGTCCAGGATGGAACCGAGATGTTCGGCGATCTGCCAAGACCGCGTCTCAACACCGTCGGCGAAACGACGATCGTCAAGAAGAGCGGGCGTCGCAAGTAGTGAATCATTCATCTCCAAGAGAGGTGTTTGATACTTTTTGCAGTATGGAGGCGTTTCTTACTTTTCGCAAGACGGAAAGTGAAATATGGGCGTTGCAAAAAATGATGTCATTGCTTTTTAGCATTGTCAAGGAAAGCGGCCGTCGCAATTAGTGTATCATTAATCGTAAAGAAAGCCGTTTGCTACTTATAGCAGTATGGGGACGTTTCATATTATTTGTAAGACGGCAATTGACATTCCAGTCAGTGAGGTCGTTGTTGGTTTTTACCATTGCAAAGTATTGAATCATTAATGAAAAAGAAAGGAATATGCTTCATTTAGCAGTATGGGGATGTTTCCTATTTTTTGCAAGACATGAAGTGACGTTGCAACTAGTGAGGTTGTCATTGCTTTTAGCTTAGCAATGTCAAGAAAAGCGGCCGTCGCAATTAGTGTATCATTAATCGTAAAGAAAGCCGTTTGCTACTATTAGCAGTATAGAGACGTTTCATAAACGTGCAAGACCGCAAGTGAAATATGGGCGTTGCAAATAGTGTGGTCATCATTGCTTGTAGCATTGTGGAAACATGTATTTTTGGCAAGACGGCACATTCATTTTTTGCAATCTGCGTAGGCTCAACGTAGTGGATGCAACTGGCATATTAAAAGGAGGGAAGTATCATAAAGGTGGAAGGTAGTAGCAGCATAACAAATTTATGTATTGTAATGTCTGAATTGTAAATATGCTTTTTGGCCGAGATTATGGTTTTTAATTGATCAGTGGCGAATTGGCAAATTTGTCAAGAAAATGGCTGTTGCTGCTTGTAGAATAGACACGCACTACGAGAAGACATAATGGAGGTGATTTGCAATTTCCCAAACCAAGACTCGGCCCGTTTGGTGAAGCAACTATTGTAAACAAAATGGGAGTTGCGAGTAAGGAGGCGGAGGTGTTGTGGCACGATCGGATAAGCGCTTGACTTCCGATCTTGGGACCCGAGCTCGAACCCAATCGATGCCCCGGCATTTTATATCCTTCAGCAAGGCATTTAATCCACATTGCTGCTCTCTCCCTAGGAGTATAAATGGGTACTTGGTCGGGTGTTAAATTAGCCTGTAGAGCTCTACATTGTAGGGCAGCTTGGGCTAGTATGCTCCCCTGGGAGTTGAGATGGTGCACAAAATAATTGTGCGGGTTTGAATTGTACCTGATGACCATGGGTAATAACGCTCCTCTGAGTAGGGCATTCTAGATACATGGCGCTCTATAAATGCTATATATTATTAAGGGCAAGGTAATATTAGAAAATCTTCTGTTCAACATGGTTAGTAAAACTGCCCTAAACAAGGCCCAAGCCGACTGGTGAAACAACCATCGTAAACAAACAGCGAGTTGCCATGGGGCCAGGAGATAAAGGTTAAAGATTTGTATGCATGGGCATGCAGAGGCCGCTGTTTGAAAGGCTACACCGCAGTTCACCTTTTCAAACTAGGCTATACTGGTTTGTGCGTGGTGTATAACACTTGGGGGTGTTTCACAAAGATCCTAAGTTGATCTTAGCACTAAGATGGTCTTAAATATTATGGAAAGCCATTAGTGTCTTGAAACAGTTTTGTAAAAGTTATGTTGAAATGCATACAATGTTGATTCAATCTAATTATCAAAGAGATTTCATGATCTTCACATAAAATTCATGAAATCTCTTTGATAATTAGAAAATATATATGATTTGAATCAACATTTTATGCATTTCAACATAACTTTTATCAAACTGTTTCAAGACACTAATGGCGTTCCATAATATTTAAGACCATCTTAGTGCTAAGATCAACTTAGGATCTTTGTGAAACACCCCCCAGGCCAGTGTGTATCATGCACCGTGCGCAAGGGGCTCGCAAGATGGCACCGCGAGTCTTATTTACAAATCCAAACTTCCTTCAAAGTAGTGATAGTGTCGGCTTTGCTGTCAGGACTATGGTATTATTGATGATAAAGCGACAATTATAATGGTGAGGGTAGCACTGGGAACAGATGTATTACTGAAGAATGACCACAAACTAAATGTTTTATGAACTAAACAAAAAATGGGGCCTTAAAGCACTTTCAGCTGAACTGGAAGTTAACATTCCAGCAGAAATGTGGTATTGGTTACTGTTCTTGTCACCGTTACCTGCAATTCATCATTCAACGGAAATTTCTGAAAATGTTTGACGGATGTTTGATCTCTGATGCAGATTGATACATTTAAACCTGCTGATTTGGTTGTTGCTATAGTACTTACAATAATTGGACATTTTCAGCAATTGGAAATGTTTTATGAAACAGACTCTTCTTGTCACCGTTACCTGAAATTTATCATTCGACTGAGATTTCTGAAAATGTACAACAGATGTTCGATCTCTGTCTCAGATTACACTATATAATATATCTGTGTTCGTTTATCTATAAATAGGCAGGGCTCGAAATTAGATCTGGGACCACCAGAAATGAATTTCGGGTTACCAAGATTTTGTTATGTCAAATTTTAATTTCCCAATTAGGCAACCCAAATTAAGAGACGATTTTGTGTTTACCTCGGTTACAGGCCTTCGGGGAAAGCAAAATTCTATGTTGTTTGCCAGACCGGGCCTCCTGGGCCCATATTCATAAAAGCCTGCTAGCCTAGTTTCATGCTACAAGTCTATTTTGGATGACATGGCTAAGAATTGAACGCGTGATCTTTTTAGTTGGGTTACTAGGGTTAAATAGTGGGTACCTAAGGATTACACAGCTAACCCTAGTTGGGGACTAGGAAAAATGTTTGTTTCTTACTAAACTGTATGATTTGAAATACACTTAACATGGAACTTAGCTATAACTGGGTTTTATGAATATGGGCCCCAGGATAAGTTACTCTCTAGCACTTGAAAGACGAGTAAAGAAAAAGTAATAACTCGGGTCTTTTATGGAATAAGTGTATCATTGGACATTGTTTCAAAAATGTATTTGTAATGGCATAGTCTCTTAGTAAAGTATTCCATTTCAGCATGGCGTAAATTTGATCGTATATTCATGCACGCTCACAATGATACAAATTTGACATTGTACTTATTTTTGCACAGAGCCAACTTCAGCCAAATGTATTGTACAATCTATGACTAGCCTGTCTTCCGTGTATGAATAGAGCATGTATATCAATAAAATAAATATGTGGATATTTTCTTGCATGCGTTGTAAACGTGTAAAACGATAAAATGATTATCGTTGATTAGTATGCATTTGTAAGTTTGCGGCTATAAATGTACAAAATATTAGCTGTACTGCTTAAAAATATCTTTGTGAAATGTGAATTATACTGTATTGAAACAAATATTGATAGCATACTGTACAAGTGCATGTTATTTTCTTATATTCTAGCAGTTCGGCCAGAAAGGAAGTAAAAGAATGCCACTATCATTTGATTTCTTGTATGGTTTTATTACAAATTATGATACAGATGCCTAATAGCAATGTGATATTTGCAGTTACAGGCCCCGTTGCAGAAAGAGATACAATCGATTGTAAGTTAAAATTGTAAGTCAGATCATGTGTTATAAAAGCGCAAATCTGACTGGTTGAAACGCAAACATTTTCTGACTTACAATTAATTGTAACTTACGATCGATTGTATCTCTTTCTGCAACGGGTCCAAAATGTTGTATACTACATGTAAGTACAGAAAAGCAATGGTGCTAGTACATGTACATGTAAAATAAATACTGTATTGTAGTATTCAGGATCTAATATGCAGCTATATAAAAGGATTCAACATTAAAATTTATGAGTAATATCATTTTGTGGATGTTGCTAATTTGCCTAATCTGTGTCAAAGCACTTGTTTTAAGAATCTAGATTTGCGAATAGATCGATTGGGGGGGGGGGGGGGGGGGGGGGGGGTTGCCGGGAACTCTTAAACAATCATTTTAATAATGATGCTGTATGTATAACGCACACAGTCAAACAGAACTCTTGAGATTATATTGAATTCTCTGTGTACATTTACTGGAAAAAATTATGCCACCATTTACGGATACGTCGTTTGGGTCACACGTCGACGTCTACCTCAGCTCCAGGTCGATAATGAATATTTATATTGTGACGTCACGCAACGTCACGCAACGTCACTAGTATTAGGGTTTGGGTGAGTTTGAGGGTTATAATTACAATGAGACCATACTGACCATCAGCGGTGTACGTGGCCTACTGGTCATGCTGTCGACTTCAAACACTTGTTTATATAGGTTCGAATCCTCTCATATGACTCTTCTTTTCTTTTGCCATGAATGGTGAGTATAGCGGTTTATTTAGTAAATGTATCATGCAGAGTTTCACTATCGACCTGAAGGTGTGCTTCAAACGACGCACCTTTTCACTATCGACGTGGAGGTGTGACCCAAACGAGACACCCACCATGTACCCCCTTGCCTTTCCCATATACTTAATACAAGGTACACCAGGGGGTTGTTTCGCAAATATCAAACTATTAAGTCAAACTTAAATCCTAAGTTGGACTTAAAATTATGGTAGGCCATTTGTCTATTTGGAACTTTCATAACAAATTTACATCAATAACTTTGAAGTCTCTTCAACATTTAAAAGAAAAAATTAATGATTTTTTAAAATCAGAATTGTATGCCTGTTTTAAGAACTTGTTCAACATTTATTTTTACAAAGACACTAATGGCTCTCCATACTTTTTAAGTCCAACTTAGTGTTCTGGGGGGTTTCACAAAGATCCTAAGTTGAACTTAACTCTAAGTTGGACATAAAAAGTATGGTAAGCCATTTGTAGTCTTGGAATAAAATATATTCAAAAGCTAAAATGCAAGTATTTTAGACTTTCATAAATGTGACATCAAGAACATGACATTCTCTTTGATAATAGAAAATCTATGATTTGAATCAACATTTTATGACTTTTAAAAAAACTTTTTACAAATATGTTTCAAAGAAACTAATGGCTTTCCATAATATTTAAGTCCAACTTAGAGTTAAGTTCAACTTAAGATCTTTGTGAAAACACCCCCCAGTTCTACTTGGGATCTTGTGAAACACCCTCTTGTCCCCGTGGTGAATTGGTTAATGCAAAGTTTGCTCAAAAGTGTGCACTCGCCTTCAAAAGGTAGTTTATGATATTTCATTGTTTTGTGTTTTCATTTGTCATATGTAATTGCATTGTTACATTGTTGAGATTCATTTTGTATTTGCTTTTTCTGAAATATTAGTTCTTAAGCTCATTTGTGTGCGTAATGTTTCATTAAGAATGTCCCCCTTTCAAGCCATCCTAATGCGCTGGTACAGTTACTCTTTTAAAGGGATCTAGTAACATTGTCCAAATCCCCAAAATTTACTTTGAACATTGGTGGTTCTCTCATACCTTGTTATATTTGTATTACCAATATATATATGGAACATATTTGTTTTTTTTACTTCAAATTTCCCTTTCGTTAAAAAGATGATTACAATTTTAGTGATCAGATTTTTAATTATCCACTGGAGAGTTATACCTGTGTACAAAATCAGTGCAATGAGTTAGCGAATATCACTTAGCATTTTCGCTTGTACTCTGCCATGTAACCCTTTTTTAAACTTTAATTTTAAGAATGTAAGATAATCTATTAGGGAATTTGCTATAAGAACATTATTTTAAGATATGAATAGGTATAATGAAAATGTAGCTACATGTATAATACAGGTTTGGTATAGATAAATTGATTAGGTTTTAAGTAAAATCTTAGGGACATCATTAAACACATTTTGTTATTTATAACAGAAGGTAAAATAAAAACATGTAATTAAATCTGATGTGAGACTGATGTAATCTCACTTTTTTTAAACCAAAAAAGGGAAATACATTGCAAATATACTTGAATATTGCTTAGCTCTTTAACTAAACAATTATGTGCCTTGGTTATGTAGTGTAAGGGCCGAGTGATTATGAAATTAGATATTCTTTACATTGTAAAGTTGGTTTAATGTAGTGAGCTGTAACTATATGATATGGAGGGTGTTTTACAAAGATCCTAAGTTGAACTTAACTCTTAAGTTGGGCTTTAAAATTATGGTAAGCCATTTGCAGCCTTGGATTAAAATACATTCAGAAGAAAAAATTCTAGTATTTCAGAATATTCATAACAAATTTACATCAAGAACATGAAATGTCCTTGATAATAGAAAATATCAATGATTTGAATACAAATTGTATGCTTTTTTAAAGAAATATACAAAATTGTTTCAAAGAAATTAACAGCTTTCCATAGTTTCTAAGTCCAATTAAGAGTTTAGTTCAACTTAAGATCTTTGTGAAACACCCCCATAGTATTTAAAAGTTGAATTTTCCATTACTTCGTAAGTATACTTGTATAATATAATTTTGATCCATTATTATACAAATATGTGCATTGGAATATGTAGTATAAGGGCAGAGTGATTTTGAAAAAAAGGGTTTTCTTTTAGTAGTAAAATTTGTTCAATTTAAATCGTGAGCTGTAACTATATGATATGATATAAAATGACAATATACTGTATTAAAATAAACCTATAATTGGTGTTTTATTTGCCACAATAATTTCTTTGTTTCCATGTTGTTTCGTTCTTGTGAAGATTTCATTTCATCGAACCATTCAACGCCTTCTTGATTCAAGTTCAAGTTCAGTTTATTTAACACTTTATAAAAAAACAACAAGTTGACAAGGTAAGACAAATAACATAAAAACAAGGCATACAAGTCCAATATACAGTGTAAACAAATTACGGACGAAATTAGACAGGCTGTAAGTGCCTTATGTACAACCGACCCCAGTAGTAACATACATACATATACAATAGAAGGTAAAAATATATGGTAAGCCCCTTGTCTTGATGGGTCTCATTAAGTGTACGTTATAAAATACCCATTTATTTTTGTAATCTGGAATATTCAAGGGGAAATAAGTGACTAGCAATGACAGGAGTTAATATGCTCCCATCACATCCAGTAAGTCCAAATGCTAGGATTTCCTTCCCCTTTAACCCTAATCCCATTGGGTTATTTTGATCACTCGAGTCCATTAGGGGGGGGGGGGGGGGGCCTTTTTGGCCCCCCCCTCAAATCTCGGCAACGAATGGACCGATTGACTTGAAAATTGGCACATACGTAAAACAAGTCGAGTAGAATAAGAATTTAAAAAAAAAAAAAAATTGAGCATTATTTTTTTTAAAAATAATTAATTAAAATTTTGAATATGCAAATTTTTGACGAATTTGGGGAAAATTTGGATTTTCATCTAAAATCAAGAGAAATTACAGGATTTCTTCAGGTTTTCTGTAAAAAATTTCTTTTGAGTATCTCAATGATAAATATGAAGTTTAAAATCTTCATGTTTTTAGAAAAGCTCGAGAAATAAGGATATTTCCTTATTTCTTTTGTATTCAATTGTTTTTATTCTTATGTATTTTATTTATTTATTTATTTTTGTTTGTTTTGTTTTTTAAGTAGAATTTATCTCTGAAGTGTATGAATTAAACTAATAACAAAGCAATAATCAAAATTATGATTCAATGTAACAATTCTAACAGATTTGGAGTTTACATGGCATCGGATATATGAATTACATAGAAACCTGTACAAAAATTGCATTTTTTTGTGACGGCTGAGCAATTATCCACCTCTAAAATCAGTTCTCCAAGTCCGACCGGGGTGAATTATATATCAAAACATGCGGGAGACTTGAGAGAAAAAAGTCATGAAGTTTGAACGTGAAATTCCAATCGGTCTAGATGCACGTCGAAATGGGATTAGGGTTAAAGGGATAGTTGAGTTTTGGTATAGAGGGCGCTACACACAATAATTGTTTTGTGAGATAATGAAAAAATGAGTGTCAAATTCGAAAGAGCATACAATTTTAATGACAGAATAAACGTTATTTTATCAAAATCGGTTCAGAAATGGCTAAAATAATCATAAACAACCATTTGTAATAATTGTGGGGCCCCACCATTTGTAATAATTGTGGGGCCCTACAATTATTCGATAATTTTGAACCTGCCGTTAAAATATTTTTTTTTAATGCTTCTTCAAAAATTTACAAAAGAGGTTTTTAAAAGTTGTTGATTATCTCTCTATCTAATCACTATTTCAACACAACATGACATGCACAATATTTCCTTTTAAATGGTTGAAACCGTTGAGTGTTTAGAAAGCGCCCTCTTGAGTTTTAACGGCTCTTTTTGAATGATAACAGGCATTTTACTCGGTCATTTGTAATGTTTGTATTCCTTTCGAGCATGGTGGAGTTATTACTATTAGTTTGTAATGTAATGGTGCAGGTTTTGGATACTAAAATTCAGTTTGACCAAAACTGTACTCTCTTTACCAGAACTCAACTATCCCTTTAATGACTTCTCCTTTTGTACCTCATGGTTAATGTGCAGCAAAACTCATAAACACCCTTTTTGCTATTTTTAAGAGAAAGAAACCATGATAACGCAAAATATTGTCTTTTGAATAAAACCTTACTCTTTGCATATCAAGGTCAAATTGTTTTTAATATAAATAAAATTGAAAATATCACAAATGTTCGTATTATTTCCATTGCTTTCCCGCAGGTTTAATTTTCTATTAAAAACAGTTTTCCATTAAAACCCGTTCATACATGTTGTATCAACTTGTCTAATAAAAGAGGCCATTTTTTTTTTAATCTCCCTCCGGTTGGTTACTATAGACGGGTATGACTAGTAAAACATTTACAACAAAAGATAAACATTTTACTTCCATAATAAATTTTATAACAAAAAATATTAAGAATGTTTATTAAATTTTGCTAGCAAATTTGTGTATGGATAAACAAGGAAATAGGAATAATTAATCTGTATACACTAATACATAATAGTTGAAGGCAACTTGCATTTGGAATTCAGGGAACCTTTCAGGGTTGTAGAAGCGTTTTGAACCCTAATTGTACTCTAATTTCTTAGGTTGTTCAGGTTTATTAAATCAAATCTAGAGGTCAGTGTTTGAAACTGGGGCTGGTCCTGCGCCATGTTTGAGCTCTCGCCCCCCTTTCGCTCCCATTTCGCTTATTCCGCCGATGTCTCTTGATACTTGAGGTAATCCCTTGAAGCAGCTGCAAAGCTATACTGGGATGATGTGCTGGTGTGTCGTCAGGAGGTGTCATTAATTGTTTATAATACAATTTTCACTTTGCATTTATATACAATAAAGATGCAAGAGTAAAATGTGCAAGTAAAACACAGATGTAGTGATCGACGTTTAAACAACGTGGGAGCCCACGGGAGGCTGCATTACTCATCAGAACCATACATTTCTGATGCCTGTAATTCGATTTCTTCTTCTTCATCCTGCTTTTGTCCGGCTGGAAGAACCTGCAGGATCCTGCACAATGATGATCAAACATAAAGGGAACCATCACCCCAAACAAATATTCTTACAAATGAAAGGTAACATTTTTAGTAGTCAATTCCACCAGCAAGTTCATATAAATAGGTTTCTAGACAAATTATGTAATTGAAAAATGCATCATCATACTATTAAAGCATGTGTTCATGGGTCTGCAGACGAAGACCATTATTGCCTAGGACGAACACATCGTCCGTGAATCTATTGTCTCTTAACGTACGCGTGAATAGAATTGACGTTGGGCGCATACGGAACCATAAGCGCCATATTTGTTCCGTATATAAGTGGTGGTAATTAATTGCATTGTTTATGAATTACACAGCCCTTTTGCAAAGTGTTGGGCATCTATTTAATATCACACAAAGGTACCCAAACATATAAGTATGTGTTGTTCTTTGCCTGGTGTTCCCCTTAAAGTTATTTGGGTTAGAATAGGGCATAAAGAATATCATGAACTTTATAATTAGTTTAGAGGTTATTCTTCAGCTACATTGTGCTTTAATATGAATAGATTCCATGCATTACTTTTTGAATTATTTACAATCAAAATGTGCAAAGTGTGTTATTTAACACGCTGCAGTACAACTCACCCTGTAAAAATAGTGATGAGTCCCATGAAAATTAGAGAGACGTAGAAAACCAATCGTGGTAATCCGATTGTGACGGTTGCAGAGTAGATTCCATTTATTATTAGGGGGGAAACAGTCGTTCCAACGGTCAAGCCGAACGAATACGCCGCGAACGCCGTTCCTATCGAAGTAAACAAACAAAACCTGCCCATGTTTTTTTTCTCGAAATATAAAAAGGAAATATATATTTTATGAAATAAGGAAGGATCGAACGTTTCTTTGTAAATGATTTCAAACCAAATAATTACGATTTACGAACAAATTTTACTAGAATAATTGTGTGATAAAAATTATAAACACTTGCACGAACATTATAGAATGGGGTATTTATTAAAATCGAATATATTAGCTAATATATAATGAATATATTTAGAGTATAATGTATAGAATATATTTCAGCTGTTTCTGAACCGATATTGATCAAACAAAGTTGATTTGAATTTGTCTTTGAAAGTTTGCGCTCTTTCAAATTATACACTTATTATTAGTTATTGAGTACATATTACCTCACAAAACAATTATTTCTCAAAGCGCCCTCCTAAATGGATAGTTGAGTTTTGGTAAAGAGAGTACTGTTTTGGTCAAACTGAATTTTAGTGTCCCAAACCTGCACCATTACATTACAAACTAACAGTTATAACTCCACCATGCTCGAAAGGAATAACAAATTACAAATGACTTAGTTCAAAGCCTGTTATCATTCAAAAAGAGCCGTTAAAACTCAAAAGGGCGCTTTGTAAACACTCATCGGTTTCAACCATTTAAAATAAAATATTGTGCATGTGATGTTTTGTTGAAATAGTGATTAAATAGAGAGATAATCAACAACTATTAAACAACCTCTTTTGTACATTTTGTAATAGAGGAAGCATTTAAACAAAATTAACGGCTGGTTCAAAATTATTGAATAATTTTGGAGCCCCACAATTATTACAAATGGTTATGTTTATGGATATTTCAGCCATTTCTGAACCGATTTTGATAAAATAATGTTTATTCTGTCATTAAAATTATATGCTTTTTCGAATGCAGTTTTCATTATCTCACAAAAAAATTGTTTTGTGCAGCGCCCTCTATACCAAAACTCAACTATCCCTTTAACCAAAACCGAACTATTTAAGAAGAACCATTTATATTCACTGTACACTTCCATAAACACACTACTCATTTTATTTTAATTCCAAACCTTGTTGCTCCTTTGTGACGAGTTTGGACAGGACGACCATTACGAGGACCGTCGAAAAATACCGAAAGCTTCCGATGATTGGCGCTGTTCGGGGAGATAGATGAAGAGGGAGAATCGATTACAATGTGCACTAACCAATGTGATAAACAACAGGAAGGGGAAACGGTAAAAAACAAAAACAGGCTGTTACATAAGTATGAAGACCACCACAAGAGGAAGTTTCAAGGGATCTATAGCAACTATGTTGACACAATGCACAAAATATGAAATGGTTAATAAAATGCGTATTTCTGTGATCGGATATGTCCACTGCATGGGCGTCGATACTTACGTAATACCTATTCATCAGGGGGGATGAATGAATGGATCATCCCCCCCCCCCCCTGATGAAATGGGTATCAATGACAGATCGACGCCCGTGGTCCACTGGGTGATATGTGAAACATACAGAGTATACAAAAAAAAAGTAATTGAAGTTCAATGGTCAATTATTTCAAAATGATATATGTTCACACCTTGAATGGGGTATGGATGAGAAGAGTAACTTTTCTGCTTTAATTTGATACCTTTCCTGAATCAGCAACATCACGCATCGCTGACTTCTTTGTTGTTAAAGGTGACAGGTGCGAAACTCGCTTTTTGCAAGTTTTGGCTAATTAATGGACTCCTGAAATGAGTGGTTTTGTTTTGTGGCTAAAACATCAATCTCGTGTCGATGGCGGCCCTGTCAATCATCCAGGTCATGAGAAGATGTACACACCTTGTTCTTTAAATTTCCCAAAAGGAAGAAGTCAAAAAGTTTTAAATCAGGGGACCTCGGTGGCCATTCCACCTCATGATTGATCGAATTAACCCTTTCCCCAGAGAGTTCCACAGCGAAAAGGCGATGGGCTGGGGCACCGTCTTGAATCTATCTCAATACTCCTCGCACCTGTCACCTAATGTGTTCATCCAACTGAGGTAAGGTCCATTTACGCAGTTATTATTAATTAATTTGAAGAATGACCTTCCTCATCCAAGCCGTCCATTTGTTTACGACTGATATTAACATCAGAATTGATTATTCTGGTGGGTGGCAGGCCAGCACATATTCATGTTCAATTAAAATGTAATTAATCATGCATCATATCAGTGAATGTATTCAGCTTAACGATTCAGTAATTGACAAACGCAACAAAAATGGTTCAAATTGATGTTTTTATTCAAGTGTGGCACCA
Organism: Echinarachnius parma; assembly: GCA_037951105.1. Classification (NCBI taxonomy): domain Eukaryota; kingdom Metazoa; phylum Echinodermata; class Echinoidea; order Clypeasteroida; family Echinarachniidae; genus Echinarachnius; species Echinarachnius parma. Next base: position 9,962 of record JBAMJV010001276.1, on the reverse strand, counting down.
TTATTTTAACTTTCAAGCTTTCATTGATTGGCCTAAAATCGCACCTGTCACCTTCAACAACAAAGAACTCAGCGATGCGTGACAATGCTGATTCAGAACTTCGATTACATTTTTTTGATACACTCTGTATAGCCGAGTAATAAGCGAAAGTGCAAAGTGCTACTAGCTTACTCATTGCCGTAAGTTTGAAGTCGTCCCTGGGATTTGTGTTTAAAAATAATCAAATCAAAATATAAGAGAAAATTTGAAGAAGAACAAAAACAATGCTTGTTTCGTACTAATAATGTATTAGTAACAGGAGAACAACCATGCATGACCAGTACCACGGACAACGGACCACTATTATGACGTCATAAAATCTATTTTTAGAATTTTCAAATTTGAACTTCATTTTCCGAAAGAGCATAACAAAATAATGTTACTTTATGAACCAGAGCACTATATTGATTGCCTATTGAAATAAAATTCATTCGGATGGGCATATTTTAGCCAATACTAAACATATTCAATTGATTTTCGGTATTTGGACATTATTTTTTATGCTTTTTCGGAAAATGAAGTTCAAATTTGAACATTCTAAAAATAGATTTGTGATGACGTCACACTTCACCACTCTATAGAGATGCAAGTAAACTTGCTCAATTCAGACAAAGTTGCTATCATTGAATACACAAATAAAAAAAAGTTACCCAAATACGCGAGTTGGAACGTTGTCCTAGCCAGTGCCATAGTTAACAGTTGTCCGGTGTAAGACAGGATCCCCAGATGAATCAACCAATACTCGCTGATAAATCGAAGTAGAGGTTTAGCCAGTAGAGCAGCAACTGATGAATGATTAAAATGATCATGAAATATTTAGTAATATGATATAAATATTGAATACAGTATTATTTGGATACACGAGACAGAGGAAACCATTATATTAAATATGGTACGATCATGGTAATAGCGTTATTTAGCTATGTCCATTTTCCTGATTATTTTTGTTGTTAAAGGAACTAAAGAATACAACGTACTTTGGCACTTATTCCATAGTTGATGACTTGTAAACTAGCTTCTGCCGAAACAAACTCCATGAAAATAAACACAGTAGTGATTTTAGGCTAATTTTCTGATGCCAAATCTCACTAAGCAGCCAGTTTACGCTCCGCCCACATTTAGGGTCCAAAATCAGCAGCGTGATTGACATGTGATTGACAATTCATCGGCTTACGTCATCTACAGAATTTAGAGAGGCGTCGTGTACGGGGCGAAGTTCTTTAGATGACGTCACATTTTGGCGATTTAAAAGGGGCGTTCCCAGGACAATTAGATATTTACTAATTACCCCAAAATTGATTGATTTCATGGGAAATGACTGCCAAATTCTTTCAGTGAGGAAAAATTACTTATAGAGAGCCTAATTGTGAAAGTTAGGCCATCTAGACGCTGTAGTTCCTTTAAGTATTGGTTGACATTACATTAATTGTTAAGAAGGTGACGTTGCTAGTTTATATCCCGCATAATTGCTAACATACGCTTGGATGGTATTGGCGATAAAATGTTATATTGTTGTACTTACCTGTTACAGGTAAAACCACACTGGCAAATTCGAATATCCCTACAGTAAGGGGTTGCCAACAAAAGGGTTTCCCCAAACCAACGATGATCGCTACCACAAAGGTACCTTCCGTCAGAAGCAAAACGGAACATATTGCGACAGTTAGAAAGATCTGCCACCGGACCGCCCTCAACGATGGTCCACACAGAGCCCCAAGACCTTTCATGGTGTCTTTGAAGATATCCGCAAGGGCGATGCGTGAATACTCTGTCTTTGTCAGTGTCTCGATGAGAACCCCCGGACAAGCAGTGTACGCAAGGGCCAACATGGATATCACCAAGGCGCAGCCAAACGCGAGCGTGAAGTTGAACGTCTCTTGTAGGACGATGCTCACCAACAGTTTGCCAAAACCCCACCCGCCGGTAGAAGCGAACTCAACGGCGGCCATCTTGACTGCAAGCTTGTCAGCTTTTGTCGAGTCCGCGATATAGGCAAGACCGACCGCTTTCGGGGTCGCTGCGTCCCCGAAAACACCCAGAATTGCCTTGGCGAATAGCATGAAACCAAGAGGCAAATCAAAAATGGCAACCGCTACCAAAATGGCGGCTGGCGCAATGTGGCCAATGGCCGAGAGAATCAGGATGGGTCTTCGGCCGACAACGTCCGAAGCTGCAACAAGGATCGTTCCGGTAAAAATCGGGATCACGGTCGACAGAGCGACCATCCACATGACCCACAGCGACGTCTCTGATTGGATGCGAAGCTCGATGGCGTCAGCGGTGATGTTGTCCTGGGAGCATCCGCCATTTTGTTGGGCATTCGGGAGCGTGTAGTTGTATTCCTCGGTCAGCCGCTTTTGGACGTACTGCACCCTCGCTGTTGACATAATTCCCTGGGTTGACACGATGAGGAAGATTATGGGTTCGACGGAAATAAATCGCGCCCTCGCAGGCTGCTTCGGTGCAAGGCAAGCTGAACTTTCTCCAGTTGCCATCGTAAGGGTCTCGAAGATGTATCTTTAACCAAAAGTGAATTGTCATCATCCAGAACTTAACTATTCAGTTGCCTCGATCATGTATATACATGCCTTGACGGAACTGCAATGAAAACTAGTCGGTGATCAATCTTATAACTTGAAAATATTGTCATGAAAGTTATTTGTAAGAAGACATTCCAGAACTACTTTAATCTGAGGATATCGTGAAGCCAATGTGTTCAGAGGTAATAACCCTAAAACCATACAATACCGCACTTGTTTATGGGCAATACTATGGGATAAATACTTGTACCGTGCACATAAGCACCGTTTCCAATAATTACTATCTTCATCGTAAACTCCTTTCCTTAGGTAGAATGAAGAAGATGTCCTGAACTGAACAACCGACGTCCGACCATTGCGAATACCAACTCTTTGGTAAGACCTATCTTACATGGCATGTTCCATTTACAAGAATCCGGCCTACCATCAGAAAAATGTCCACATTGTGTGAATGTGCATGTACTTTCATTTTATTTCTCAAATAGTCGGATTATTAGCAAGTTCCAAAACGACTAGCAACAACTATTCCTAAAAAATGAAGTGTCCACATCAGCTAGGCTGTGTCCACATCAGCTAGGCTGTGTCTCTCGGATGGTGACGATAAAGGGTGGTCCCATATACGTAATCAATCAAAATTGAGTAATCGAATTGAACGTGCTTGTTATAACCAACCATCAATTATATCATACTAGTATGTTTTACGCATGGATCGATGATATTATGCGTTAACTACCACGACGGGGGCAACAGTCCAGTTAACTTAAATAGTACACATCAATACCTACGACCTACGGTTGTGTTGAATTTTGGATAAACCATCAAACATGGTCAGAAAGCCGAATCATCTGTACGCCATTGATAAAAAGATACATTTTCGATACGGCATGGTTATGATATGGAGGCCCGATCACCAATATACTACGGCACTCCCACCATAGGGGCCATCTAAGGGAAATACAAAAAAAAACTGTTGACCTCTATATCAGAGGTGGCCGCTACGACATGTTTGACTGTATATACGATTTTTACAACAATTTATAACAACTGTTGATTCACGGGTCAACGCATTTATACTTATAATGGTATTTATTCAACTAAATGTCACATTCGTATAGCTATACTAGCTGAATTGCAGTGGCTGGCATATACAATAAAATGCACCGATATTAACAAACATCAAAATAGCTATAAAGACGAAATCACGAGGCATACAATTTGTTTTATATTTTTGTTTTGTCTGTTATGCATTTTTCAAATTGCTGAATTAATACAGACGCAAGCATTGAGTGCAAATTGATACTCTCATAATGGTTAGGTGTATGATCGGGATACAGAAAATAAATACAGCGACAAAGACAGCATCACTTACTTCAACTATCAGTCGAATGAAAATAATTTGTTTAGTTGAAATAATAATAACTGAAAATATTTGGAAAAAAGCTGAAATGAATGATATTACAAGGCTTTGCTTGTAACCAATAACAATCATTGGAAATTAGATTATAATTTCAGATTCGTGGACGTGGGGTGGCGAGTTTGGAGGAGTGTGTGCCTTCCAGCCGTAAGGTCTCGACTTGGGAACCAAATAGTAACCACATTTACTGATCTCCCGGAAGAATGGAACGTAGTTTCCTAGCACTATGTGCACTTACACGATTTCAAGCCGGAAGGCTCCCCAGGGAGTGAAAATGTGCACATTATGTGCTGGGATGATTGCAGTATATATACGCAATGACCAGCCATGGCTATTGGGTTCAATCAAATTCATACAATGCAAACTTCAATTACGTCCTGAGAAGTCTGGAATTTGCATTTGGTATTATCAATTTAGTCATTTGGAATTCCAATTGATGTATAGTCATTCACATTTGAAATTGGCTAATTTTATTTCGTCAATTTGCAGTGGAATCGTCCCGGCTGGTTATAAACGCACAATATAGAGTTCAATTTCGTCATTGTTCATAAGATATCATGACTTTGTTGTTCGAATTTGTCATAATTGTTTGTACTCTCGTTGCTCTGTTTCATGTTTATGTTCTGTTCTAATTAGAGCTTATGCATCCATTCCACACTCGATGACTTCATCATTAATTGTTTCTAAACATAACCTGCAAAATACAATTCATTTTGATATTGCAATGCACGAACGGTGCGGTCTACAAGTCTGATTGATTGATTGATTGATTGATTGATTGATTGATTGATTGATTGATTGATTGATTGATTGATTGATCGATTAATTGATTGATTGATTGATTGATTGATTGATTGATTGATTGATTGATTGATTGATTGATTGATTGATTGATCGATTGATTGATTGATTGGTTGATTCATACATACAATATATTTGTGTTGGGAGAGAAGGGGGTAGTTCAGTTTTGGTATAGAGGGCTCTGCACGAAATAATTTTTTTTGAGATAATGAAAAACTGAGTGTAAAATTTGAATGAGCATACAATTTTAATGACAGAATAAACTTTATTTTATCAAAATCGGTTCAGAAACGGCTGAAATATCAATAAATATATCCAATCGGAATAAAGCTGGGCCCCAGATTTATTCGATGATTTATTAAAAAATGTTTAAAATGCTTACACTTTTTCAACAATTTTAAGAGGTTTTTAAATAGTTGTTCATGATCTTTATCATTATTTCAACAAAACATCACATGTATAATTGTGTATGAAAAATGGTTGAAACTAACGGGTTTTTATAGAGAGCGCCCTCTTGTGTTTAATGGCTATTTTTTAATGATAACATGCTTTTTACTTAGTCGTTTGTAATTTCTTTTACTTTTCGAGCATGGTGGAGTTATTACTATTAGTTTGTAAGTATTGTGCAGCACTGGCGTAAATCTGTTCGGAAAACACAATGCATTGGAGGGGCGAGCATTGTTTGTGAACAATTGCTCGCCCCCCCCCCCCCCCCCCCCCCAATGCATTGTGCTTTCCGAACAAATTTACGCCCATGTTGTGCAGGTTTTGGTTACTAAAGCTCAGCCTTACCAAAACTATACTACCCCTTTAACGATATCAAATGTTATTCGAAATGATATGATAACTGTTAAATATAATCAAATTGTATCAATTTCCGAGACACAAAGCAATCATAGACAAAAAACAAACATAGACATGCAAAAAACATAGACAAAGGATAATGATAAAAGGATATTGACGTAAAGTATCAAGTACCGCTTCGTACATAGTTTGACAAATTTAAATGATAAATAAAGAAATTGAATGCACAGTGACGAAATTGAACATCACATTGTGCACCAGCAGGTGTGATTGGATGAAATTGAATAAGCTTTGACCAAAATGAACGGTACATTGACGAACTCGATTGCAAAAGCAAGAACTGTGCACAATTTGACGAAATTGAATACTACATCTGACCGGTAACGAACTTTCCGGACAAAATTGAAGTTGAAATTCTATGAATCTGAATGACCATAGTATGAAAATGAACGGGAAAACCTATATTATTAATATGATTATTCTTATGTATTTTCCTCGTTTCAATTTATTCGCCTTGTTTTGTCTCATCAATTTTTGTTTCATTTTAATGCAGTGTTAATCATATAGAATGCCATCCAACATGTATAAGGTTTTGCGGATAACACAAAAAATGCCATTCTATAATCTTAAACATTTCCATGAATTTGTTATCATAAGCGTATGTATCTTTGTATTGTCTATGCTTGACATGCATGTGACATAGAATGACGATTGACATAATAACCGTACATATGAAAAGGCAGAACTTGGTGTCAAAACATGCAAAAGGATCGATAGAAGACGGATATGAAGCAATACAATGATAACAACATTCGGTTGGATGCAAGGCCAAATAAAAACAAATATGTATGTTTCGCGTCCCCGCCCGCTTCCTTTGAGGCCGCCTGGATTTATTTATTTATTATTTATTTATTAGTATTATTAATTTTTTGTTAACGTGTAAAACACGGTGCTAACACTATAAAAGCAATGTGAATATGTTCAGTTCTCGTAAAACAATGTGCTAACAATATAGAACAATGTGAATATGTTCAGTTCTTGTATATAAAACAAGGCGCTAACACTATAAAACAATGTTAATAATTATGTTCAGTTGACTTCACAACCGCGCTCTACACACAGCGCCACCTGAAATTGATGATAGTGATGATGATACAACGAATTTATTGTTCCTCCGTAGTTCTTTTTTTTAATATATATACATTTCTGCATATTTTGTGTTTTTTAAAGTCAAAACAAAGATACCGTCTACCATTTCTTTAATTGTAATGTCAATGACTCCTCCTAGGAACCATAATTTTCAGGAGTCGTACGGGCGCCGCGGCGCCCGTACGATGCCACTTTTAGGTGAAATCTTGCGGGAATTTTGCGGCGCCCGCAAGGGTGCCGTGGCTATCGTGCGGTCGCCGTTGCATTTTTCCTCGCCGTACGATGTCAAAAAATTGTTTAACGCGGAGTTAAACAAAGAAATGCATCGTAGACACGTCATAGAGACTAAGAGCATCGCACGGGCACCGCACGGGCACAGCACGGACACCACAGCCTTTTTTTCGAATATCATACGATGTTGAGACTGAATATTTGGCCACTCAAATCGTACGGGTACCGTGGAGTCACCGTAAGAGCACCGCGTAAAGCACCCGTACGGGCACTATATAAGATTGTGTTTACGGGAGCCGTGCGATTTATGTTTTATTTTAAGACAAAAGTCATCGTACGGGCCCCGGAAAATATGTGACTGCTACTCTATGATACCACAGACATCGTACGATATCACAATTTAGAAAATCCGCCGTAGGGAGAAAAATCGTACGGCGCCCGGATCATTTGTGACCTAGGCATAAACAATCGTACAATGCATTTTTGTTTTTGACTACGCGTTAAACAATTGTTGACGTCGTACGGCGAGGAAAATGTAACGGCGACCGCACGATATCCACGGGACCCTTGCGGGCGCCGCAAGATTCCCGCAAGATTTCACCTAAAAGTGGCATCGTACGGGCGCCGTATCCCAAATCGGAGCATTTGTGACCTAAGCATTAGTCAGACATAACCGACAATAAATGGGCAGATAATGGGGCTTCTTTTATAAATCTGACCTCATACCTCCAGTGAACGGTCAGTGGAGCCAGATACAAGCAGTGGAACAGCCTTTGAAAAAAAGACGTTTTTTGCTTTGGTTTATCCACCGCCTAGCTATTCAGATTCACTCAGCTGATGCGCCCGCCATTGTCATGCTATCTGCAGGCCTCGTGTATTATCCATGGGTATAAAGCATATCATATTGTAACTATTCAGTGCGCAACAACTGTATTATTGTTATTTGGAATAGCTTCTCCATTCCGAGGGAAGGAAAAGAAGTCTTAGATATAAAATCATTGGAAACAGATCATAATAGTGCATGGCATGACTGCACAAATCAAACGGTCTTCCGCGCGTGCTTCACCGTTGACAAACCGTTTTAATTCAAGGAGTGGAACCGGGGTGGAACCACGTTCCGCGTACGGTAGAAAGCTAAGAAACTGTTCGTATTATATGGGCAGGCCAATATACTCCATGCATGACTGTCCCCGATAGGCAGACCTTCAAGTATATAGGTCTGTACGTTGGACATCGCGCGGTTGTTCAGGAAACTACACTCTAAAGCACGAACGAAGCTAATGACTTAGCCTAGTTGTGGAAACGAGGATTCTATTAATTTTGTGTACGGTGCAAATAATAATTATATATTCGGTCATCCGTGTGTGCTTCAGGAAAACTACATTTCCGAAGAGGAACACAGTAACGGGTTTATACAGCTTGGGTATATGAAGACTTATGGACAGGCCTAGACTCCACAATTGTGGCTTAACACCTCTTGTAACGCGTCGCGAATTCACCAAGCTAATCATCTGATGCAAGATCCCGGATATCGATCTTGACAACATTCAAAGGGGTTGGGTCGTCGCGTTGTTGAATCTAGTGTGTCCTGTCTATTTGAGATTGCAAAATCTATATTTAGGAACAGATTCAGAGCTCTTTCGAAAAAAAAACTATTTGGGCAAACTTCGTCATAATCACGTTTACCAAATTAGGCAGTTTCTTTGGGTCATGTGAAATAATGACATCATCTGAAGAAAAAATTGCGATATCTCAGATATGGTAAGACTTGAGATTAATCTTCCTCAGGTCCCTCACCATGGCAACTGGGGAAAGTTCAGCTTGCCTGGCACCGCAGCAGCCTGCGAGGGTGCGATTTATTTCCGTCGAACCCATAATCTTCCTTATTGTCACCACGCAAGGGATCATGACAACAGCGCGGGTGCAGTACGTACAGAAACGTCTGACCGAAGAATATAACTACACGCTCCCGAATGCCCAACAAAATGGCGGATGCTCGCAGGACAATATCACCGCTGACGCCATCGAGCTTCGCATCCAATCAGAGACGTCGCTGTGGGTCATGTGGATGTCCGCTCTATCGACCATGATCCCGATTTTGACCGGAACGATCCTAGTTGCAGCTTCGGACGTAGTCGGCCGAAAACCAATCCTGATTCTCTCGGCCATTGGCCACATTGTGCCAGCCGCCATCTTGGTAGCGGTTGCCATTTTAAAATTGCCTTTTGGAGTCATGCTACTAGCCAAGGCAATTCTTGGTGTCTTTGGAGACTCGGCGACTCCAAGAGCGGTCGGTCTTGCCTACATCGCCGACTCAACTACAGATGAGAACCTTGCAGTCAAGATGGCCATATTTGAGTTCGCTTCTAATGCCGGGTGGGGCTTTGGCAAACTGTTGGTTAGCATCGTCCTACAAGAGACGTTCAACTTTACACTCGGCTTCGGCTGCGCCTTAGTTATATCCTTGTTTTGCTTTGCGTACACTGCTTGCCCGGGAGTTCTACTCGAGACACTGACAAAGACAGAGTATTCACGCATCACCCTTGCGGATATTGTCAAAGACACACTGCAAGGTCTTGGGGCTCTGTGTGGACCACCGTTGAGGGCGGTGCGGTGGCAGATCTTTTTAGTTCTCGCAATATTAGTATTGGTTTTCATTGTGACGGAAAGTATTTTCGTAGTAGCGATCATCGTCGGTTTGGGGAAACCCTTTTGCTGGCAACCCCTAACTGTGGGCTTATACGAATTTGTTTGTATGGTTTTGCCTGTAACCGGTAAGTGCAAAATTCGTTTTTTTCCATGCAATTTTCAGTGATGTTTTATTGCATTAGACGGCAAATTGAAAATGCATAAAGACGTACAAAACCTAATATGATTATTAAGGGGATCTAGTAACTTCGTTGACATGTGCAAAAAGTGATGAATGGTTGATTCAATGTATATTGTTGTTATCTGCTATATGTCCACTGGGTATTGTGTGAAAA